>BDDC01000124.1:45401-105663 GCA_001662425.1 Chlamydomonas sphaeroides | reverse complement strand
GTCCCTGCTGTCCCTGCCGCCCCTCCCGCCCCTCCCGCCGCCGCCCCCATCGGCTCCTGCGGCGGCGGCCTGTGTGTGGCGCCCACCCAGGCCTCGTACAGGCACCAGGTGCGGCGCAGAGCCACGGCGCCCTCGTCAAGGCACAGCAGCACGCCGTGGGAGTTCTGGAGCGGCAAGAGCGAGGCGAGGGGAAGCGGGGAGCGGGGTGAGAGGGTGCGTGCGCTCCGCCCGGGGCCGTGCCCTCCCCTCCCCTACGTACACCCCATCCCCTTCCCAGCACCCTTCGTTCCTTGCACTCCCGCTCCCGTGGCCTGCCTGTACCTCTTCCCACTCCCCCCATGCCCTCGCTCTCCCTGCCTCCCACCCCACCCGTCCGCTCCGCGGCCTCACCCGGATCGCCGCGTCCACCGCCGCCATGTCTGGGCCGCCGCCGCCGCCGCCGCTGCCGCCCGCCCCTCCCGCCCCGCCCACCCCGCCTCCGCCGGCCGCTGCGGCCTCCAGCAGCAGGCTGCTCTGCCGCACCGCAAACACGTCCAGCCACACGAACACGTCCCGCGGGTCGCGGCCGCGAAAGTGGTGCACCAGCATGGCCGCCGTCTCGCGCAGCGGCCGGCTCCAGGCGTGGCTGACGAAGTAGTAGGGGCGCCCGGTGCCCGACGGCAGCACGTGCGGCGCAATGTCGCGCAGGCAGGCGAAGGGCCCCGGCAGGCCGGCGGCGGCGGTGGCGGGGGCGATGAGCCGGTCCACGACGGCCCAGGTGGGCATGTCGGGCTCGGAGGAGGGCAGGCGCGCGGCCACGAACTCGGTCAGGAAGGACAGCCGCACCGCGCCCGTGCCCGGGCCGGCGCCGGGCGCGAGGCCGGCATCGGTGCTGGCGGAGGCGGCGGAGGGCAGCCGGGAGGGGGGCAGCGGCGCGCCGGGCGGCGGCCTGCGGCACGAGGGTGGGGAGGAGGGGTGGGTGAGGGGAGGGGAGGGGAGAGAGGACGTGTGGGCGGGGGCGCCGCGCACCTGTCGTCGTCCTCCTCGGTCCAGCTGGCGTAGAGGTGCCAGTAGGCCTCATCGTCCTCGTCCTGGGGCAGCAGGGGCGTGGCGAGCATATGGTGTGGACGGTGTTGAGGTAGGGTACTTGGCATGACACCCCACGTCGAGCTGCTTGGGCCCGGCTACAGGTACCGAACGCTACGAAGATTGCAGCTACAACATGCACGGCCTTGGACGTTGCGCACAGAGCCAGCGCGACGGCATGCCTGCCTGGAGTGCGGGCTGGGCGGTGTAGCTTGGGTCCCGTGCGCCCTTTGAAGCGCCACAACCCATGACTTGCTCAGGTGAGGCTGCCTGGCTCAGCGGCTCGCTGTGCTGTTCACCGCGGCCCACATCCCAGCCCGGACACCCGAAGGCTGCGTTGCCGACGCTTCAAACGACAGAGCGTGTAGACTAATGCGACTTATGCGTACTGTTCTTGTGGTAAACTTAGAGGTTCTTAACCGTCCCTGTTGCTTTGCCAACTTGTCGCGTGGCGCAACATGCAAAATGAGAGAGGATGATACGCATTACTACAAAGACACGAGCTGCGACGTCCGACGGGCGTGCCCCGTACCCAGGTTGCCCCTGCCTCCTCACTGCCGCCCCTACCCATCCCCCATCCCCAACCGTGTAGCCCGGCGCTACGGGACAAGCCCCGTTAGAACTTGAGCGTGGCAAACCTGTGTTGCTGAAGCCGCCGTGTTGGGTACGCCCTCTAACCCTCTTCAATTTTGCCGATGCGGTGTTGCGCAGGGTGTTGCGAGAAGCCGTGCAGAGCCGCCCGGGAAGCACGCAGCCGAACGCGGGCGCACCTCCTCGTTTGTCCGCCCTGGGACATTGGCTTGGATTCCAGCACCTCTTCCTCTGTGCCTCAGGGCTTGGGCCGCCCTTGGAGTGGTTGGGGTTCGGCAGGGGGGCCCAGAGACGGTCACCTGACGTATGGAAATGTCTGGAGAAGACGCACGGCACGCACCTCTGGCGTCATGGCTACAAGATCTACATAGACACAGGAGTACCTGTCACTAGCCAAGATCGCACACTAGCTCACCTGCACAGGGTCTTGGTCTTTCGACAGCCGCCTTGTGTCGATCCATCGCGCAGCGGCAACACGCGACACTCCAGGCAGCCGCACCGACTGTATGCTCGCAGTTTCAAAACCTATATAAACACCGTTGCGGCTCAAGGGTGACACGGAAAACGACATGTCGGCACCATCGGCTGATGGTGACGCCGCCGCGGACGGCCCTGAAGCCCCCGCAGCGCCAGCCGCTGAAGCGCCGCCCGCTGAAGCGCCAGCCGCTGAAGCGCCGCCCGCTGAAGCGCCAGCCGCTGAAGCGCCAGCCGCTGAAGCGCCAGCCCCTAAAACGCCAGCTCCTACAGCGCCAGCCACGGAAGCGCCAGCCATCGCAGACGCCAGCCAGCCAATCCAGCAGCCTCCCGCGTCCCGGCAGGCCTGCGTGTACTACCTCGCCGGCAACTGCCGCCACGGTTCAGCTTGTCTCTTCTCGCACGACGCCGCCGCGACGCGGCCGCTATGCAGCTTCTTCTCGCGCGGCCTTGACTGCCGCTACGGCGACAAGTGCCGCTACGCGCACGACCCCGCGGCTCGTAGCCAGGCCGCGACGGGCCGCAGCCGGGGCCGGGGCGGCCGCGCCGACCGCGGCCGCGGCGGCGGCGCGGGCCGCGGCCGCGGCCGTGCCGGCGCTGTCGGCTCCAGCGGCCACCCGCTGCTGGACCGCAAAGGTGTGACAACCCGCCGCGTCCCTCGCTGCGTCAGCCGCGCTAGCAACCGGGCTCGGCCGCTAGGGTCTGGCAGGCTGACTCACGCTGTGTAGCGCTGTGTAGCGACACACGGCCCCATGTGGCCCGCACCCCCGGCCCAGGCGCAGCCCAGGCCCACGTGTTCCGATGTGTGTCACGATATGCGTTCCGATGTGTGTCTCGATGTGTGCTCCGACCTTCGCCACCCTGCCCTGCCCGGCCCTGCCACGCCCGTACCCGCGCAGTCGCGTGGGACCGCGGGCTGCTGCCCCACGATGACGAGCGGTACGGCAGCGACGCGTCGTACGAGGACGAGATGGAGGAGCGGGCGTACAACTACGGCTTCACGCGTGACGAGGTGCGGACCCATGGGAGGGCCGGCACCAGCAGCGCCAGGCGCGTGTGCCAGCGGCGCCGTTCTGGTCTTCGCCCCTCGCCGGCTGCCCCTCCCCTTGCGTCGGACTGCCATGCCCGGTCCGCCACCAGGCCGCTCGGTCTGTGTGCGTGTCCCTTGCCAGCCAGTCCAGGCCGGGGCGAGGCGGCGGGGATGCACGGCGGGGGGCTCCCCACGCCAGCCCCCACACTCATGCAACTCGTGCCCCTCCCTCCCTCCCTCCCCCGCCCAACCCAACACCACCACCACCAGCTCGATGACCTGCTGTGCCAGGGCGTCAAGCCCTGGGACGAGGACGCGTGGGATGTGCTGGCGGTGCTGCGGGAGTACTGAGGAGGCGCGAGAGGCGTCTGGTGGTTTGGATGCCTGGGGCCGCGGCCGTGGGCGAGGAGGCGAGCAGTGCTGCGGGAGCGCTGCGCGTGTGCGTGGAGGGCTGGCGGAGAGCAACGCCTGGGTCGGAAGGGCGCGGCGGCGGGACAAGCAGAGCGCCTGGCTGCTTGGGCGGTGGAGACGGGCGCTTGCGGCTTGTTGGCGCTGCTTGGATGGCGTCGAATGCTTTGCGGATGCCGAGAGCGCGGCGATGTGAGCACGCGCTTTGATTGAGGTGCACAGAAAGCGAGCGCAGTGCGGGTCTGCGCAGGGCACTGATGTGTGTAGAGGACCAGTGGTGCTGCAGACCTCCCCCCCCCAGAGACGAGCCTCTGTGCGAACGGGGTTGCAACCAGTCTTTTTCTGCAGAACCAGGGTGGAAGCAACTGGTCTTGGGGCTGGCGCGTTTCTGTCGGGGTTGCATGCAGGGCTGCCAGGCAGGGATGAGCTGGGGGCTGGGGGGCCGGCGCCTTGCGCGGCACAGGCCGGCCCGAGGCACCGGAGCACGCGTGAGTCGTAACAGTACTCTGGCTGAGACCCCGGGCCGGCTGCGCCGCATGGCGGGGCACCTCCGGGTCCCCACGTGGCCGGCTGGCGGTTGCTGCGGCCTTGGCCTGGCGCTGGCAGTCGGCCGGGGGGCTGGCAGCGATGTGATCACCGGACGTACGATCCAGGGGAGCTCCCCTGGTACGAACCAGCGTGGAAGTCATTGAAGGGTGCCTACCGGTACTTACACGAGCACGCGTGTGCCTACGTTAGCACACATGTGCTGACGTGGGGAACGCGGCAACCAGCAGCGCGCTGGGGGGGGGCGGCGTGGCGTAGCGGTGGGCCCTGCGGCGCAGCGCTCGCATCTGGGGCCGCCGGAGGCCACCGGAACACACGCCGCCTGCCTCACCACACCCATTATGCACATTGATACGATCGTGCATGGCCACCACTACCGCCATGGGCATGTACATTGAGAAGAAGCAAGTACGGACACGGCCCATGCCGCCGCTGTCGCGGGACCGGGACCGGCAGAGGGTCAAGGGCACGATTGCACCGGCGTCTCGTCGCCTGTGCTGAGGGATTAATGTATCCGTACCTGACATCCTACTACCGTACGCCTTACATCACGGTATCCTACTGCCGTACACCGTACATCACAGCACAGCCACCGTCACGGCGGGTATCCTGTGACCCAGACAGCGCCCACACCCGCCAACGGCCAACGGCCGCTATCGCTCCCACAACACAACCGTTTCGGACTCCCCCGCCGCCAGGCAAGGCTCGCGGGTCGACGCGGCCATCTCGATCGCCGCCGCCGCTGCTGCCAATGCGCCGTGCTCACAAAGCACCCGGGCGGTGCGCCGAGCACGTGCAGCGACAGCCAACCATGGCTCCCAGCACAACCGATACAACCAGATGAAAGAGACATACACGTGGAAGCTCCCGCCAAACCACGCCGCTGCCAGCGCCGACGCTCATGCCAGCGGTGCGCCAGCAGCAACTGTGCAACGTGTGCGGGGCAGCGCACGAGCTGCTCCACAGCCGCTTGCGTGCTCCGTGTTTCCGGCACAAACACACGTGTTTTCCCCTCTTTTCCAACCCTCACCCTCCTGCGCTGCCCTCGCACCTCCACGCACCCCCTCCGCCCTCACCCCAAGCACACACACGTGCCGTGCGGGGGGTGGTACGTTTGAACATGCCGAGCGCCAAAGCTACGGAGGGGGTGGTAGCGGCCGCCGCAAGCGGCCGCGACACAGCTAGAGCGGCAGCAGCGGCGGCATGTGTTGAGATGGGGCGAGGCCACGGATGTCGGTGTGCACGAGACCCCTCAAATACCCCGGCGACAACCGCATAATGACCGACTGTATTCGTCTGGTCAGGCTGGCCTCTTTTGGGGGCGAGCCATGCACCCATGCGCAGCTGGGGAGGTTTGAATGTGCCATTGAACACACGCTCACCCCTCACGACCCCGGACCGAGGTTCGACAGCCCCCGCCGCAGCGCATCCAGCAGGCTGCCCCCTCCGCCGCCACCACCACCACCACCGCTCCCGCCGCCCGCCGCCCCAGCCCCGCCGCCGGCCCCGGGCCCAGCCCCTGGGGTGCTGCTCCGCAGCCCCGGCGCGCCGGCCCCGGCCCCGGCTGCCGCGGCCCCCGTGGCACTGTGTCGCGACCTGCTATTGCCCCGCTCCATGGAGGACTGGCCACTCACCACCTGGATGGGTGAGGGGGCAGGAAGGGGGCACAGGGCCAAGGGAAATGTCGGGAGGGAGGTGATGATGGGAAGCACAGGCCAAGTGCGCAGCAGGACGAGCACACGCTGGCGCCGCAGTCACGCGAAACACACACGCTGAAGAACCCTCCCATCCCCTCTGCCCCAACGACAGCCGCATGCTGCCCGCCACGGGCCCCCCGGGCAGCATGAGTCACGCCACCGCATGAAAAACACACACGCGGGCTTCCCCTCCCACCCACCCGCTCTGCTCGCCCCACCTCAAGCCGCATGGTGCCCGCCACGGTCCCTGCTGGCAGCCCGTGCAACTCCAGCTGCACCCGGAAGGGCGCCGCGCCTTGTGCGTCCTGCGAGGGGGGCGGGCGGGAGGGGAGGGTCGCCGGGGGAAGGGGGGTCGCCTCGGGAGGGCCGGGGAGCGGAGCGCTGCTGCAAGGGCCAGGGGTTCGGCCTACAGGCCGGCCGACGGGGCGGATACAACCGCAGCGGCCTAGCGGCAGGCTCCGCTGGCTGTCCGCTTCCAGCGCCCCGGCACACGCCAAGGCGGTGCACCCGGCCCACCCAGCCCACACGCGCCACATGCTGCGACTGCGCGATACCTCTGCCGCGCAGCAACAACCTTGGGCCGAAGCTGCAGCTCGCGCAACAGGCAGCGTGCGCTGCATGCGCTGCAGACGCACACGCGCGGAGCCCCCACCTGCAGCAGCATGGTCACCGCATCCGCCAGCGGCAGCACCCCACGGGCCAGCAAGTTGGCGCCGCCACCTCCCCCGCCACCACCGCCAACCGCTGCGTCGCCCCCGCGCTTGCCGCCGGCGGCCCCGCCGCTGGCGCCCTTCTTGCCGCCCTGCGCCGCTGTAGAGGGCGCCGCGGCGCCGCTGGGCCCCTCCGCCCCGGCGCCGCCACCGCGGACGTCCAGCACGCGCAGCCACAACCTGAAGTGGGCCATCTCCGCAAGCGCGGCGTACTGGGGGCCAGGCGCGGCGGTTGGCGTGGGGATAGAAAATGGGGAGCATAGCTCGCAAGAGGACGTCTTGCCGTGTGAACAGGTGGGCGTGGGGGCAGCGGGGAGGGTCAGGCGGGCGGCTTCAGGTGGCGAGGCCGGCCGCGCGCCGCACCCCTCCCCTGACCTGCGGCACCCATCGGCATGCAAAGCGACCAAGTGCTTGTGCCGACACGCCAGTCCCGCGCGAAACACACACGCGTGCGGGGTGGTACCGGTACTCCATCACGACCCGCAAAGTGAACACACACGCCCTTTCCCGCCCTTTCCCCCCTCCAACGCCCCGCCGCCCACCTTGAGCTCCAGCGCCAGCGGCCCCAGCCCCGGGTCCGCCGCCAGCGCCCAGTTGGGGTCGCGGCTGCGGTGCACCACACGGCTTCGCACCAGCGGCGCCTTCATGCAGGGGGCGGACAGCAGCAGCTGCGGGCCGGGGCGGGGCCGGGTGGGGTTAGTGGGAGGTGTGGTGCGGCGCACAAGGCAGATAGGCTGGCCTGCCAACTGCGAGCCAGCAGGCGGATGGTGTAGATCCGACGGTGAAGGGGGTGTGCGGGGCGATGGGAGGCAGGGTGGCAGGGGAAGGACGAAGGGAGAGCGGCACAGGCGGTCGTCCCAAGCGCAGCCCTTTCCATTTCCCTCACCCCCTCCCTCCCTCCCGCCCGCCCCTTTTCTGCCCGCCCGCCAACCCCACCCGCCCTCCACGCCCCACCTGAGGGCTGGGGAACTCGTCCGCCGGACCCAGCGTGCTCCGCCGCCGGCTGCGCAGCATGAACAGCCCCTCGGCCCGCAGGCTGCAGAACACCAGCCGCACCCGCACGCCGCCTGCCCCTCCTCCCCCGCCCGCCGCTGCCGCAGCCGCCGCCGCCCCGCCGTGCCCCTGCTGGCTCAGCCGCCAGCCCAGCGGACCCGTAGCCGCCACCAGCGCGCCCCCTCCTCCTCCTCCGGCCCTCTGTCCCCCTCCTCCAAGGTGGTGGTGGCTGTGGGCGTGGGTGTGGTGGCCGTGGCCGTGGGCGGCCTCGTTGTCCACCACCGTCGTACGCCACACGGTGGGCACCAGAAGCTCGGCAGCCACGGGCTTGTGGTCGGAGGTGGCGATGTCGGGCGGCGAGAAGTAGGACACAACGCGGATCTGCTTGAGCGGCAGGTTAGACCTGGGGGAGGAGGGGAGGGAGAGGGGGGGAAGGGAGGGTTGCGGGTGCGTGTGTGGCGGGGGGAAATGGAGAAAGGGCGGCACGCGACGGGGGACGGGATGGGGACGGTCACGGCGAGCGTGCCGCCCGGCGTTGCTCCTCCGCCAGCCGTCCCTCCTGCCCTGCTTTCCCCCATCCCACGTGTGCCCATTTTACCGTGTACCCATCCCACCTGTACAGGATGCGGTCGCAGAAGGCGGGGCTGCGCTGCGGGTTGTAGGAATGCCCGCGCCGGCGCTTGACCTGAGGGCGGGGCCCCGCATGTTGGCGGCAGGACGCAGGCTGCCTTGCGGGTGGCCTTGCGGGTGGCCTTGCGGGTGGCCTTGCGGGTGGCCTTGCGGGTGGCCTTGCGGGTGGCCTTGCGGCGTGCGGCGTGCGGCGTGCCAACCAGCAGAGCACACTCGCGCGGTGGCCACGCGAGAGGGCTATGCCACTACCGCAGGCGCCGTCGGCTCATTGCACCGCTGGCTCATCGGTCGCACCACAGCGGCCTGACGAGGCCCCTGCCACCCTGCCCAGCTGGGCCCTGGCGAGGCCCCCACCACCCTGCCCAGCTGGGCCCTGGCGCCGGCGGGGGTGCAGCCCCGCGTGTTCACCCCCTGGCACCCCCACGGCGCCTCCCCATGTGGGTGTCCCAGAGCCCCCGCCGCACTCCGGCCTCGCGCCGCACCTTGAAGCTGGGATCAAAGCCGATGTCGCCCTCGCTGAAGCCCAGGAACACGCGGCGGGCGGCCATCTCACGACGCAGCTGGTCGACCTGGGGCCCGGGGGAGAACAGGAGCAATAGCGGGGCAGCGGAGAGGGGTATGGGTAGGGGCCAGCCTGCGTCAGCGCGCCGCCGCACGCCGCTGCGGCAGAGCCCCTGGCGCCGCGCGCCAGGGCCAGCGGCCTAGCCCGTCGCCTCCTCGGCGCGCAGCCGCTCACTCCTGGACCGGCAGCCGCAGCCGCGCGTTCCGCCGGCAGCGCGCATGCGGAAAGGAGGCCAAGTAAGCCAGCGCGCGTGCCCTGCCCCTGCCCCTCGCCCCTCGCCCCTTGCACTTCGCAATCCACCAGCCTCGTGCGCCTGTTCAGGCGTCACCGCATGGGCTGCCGCACCGCTAAGGGACCCCGCGCCGGACCGTGCCACAAAATCACACCTCCTTCTTCCCCCCTTCTTTCCCCTCCCCACCCCCGCACCTCGAGCAGCTTGCTGCCGTAGCCCCGCTGCACCTCCCCCACCAGGGACGCGAAGTCGGCGGGCGTGGGGCTCTCGGTGGGAGCCACCGCCTGCTGCCCGTAGTCCAGCCTGGCGTGTGCGGTGATGGGGTGTTGGGTGGGAGGGGGGTCGCTGGTGGCCCAGGGGCGCGGCGCCCAACGGAGGCGGATGGACCGAGGACGCAGCGAGAAGGGCGGTGTGTCGGGTGCGCAGTGCGTACCCCGACTGACACGTACCCTGGAAACAGGTCAAAACCTCCCCCAGTAACCCCCGGGCCGCCCTTCTCGCGGCGTGGTGCGGCCCACACGTGTGCCGACACGAACCCTGGAACCTACACGCAGCCCCCCAACTCCCCGCCCGGCCCCGGCCCCCGCACCTGTAGTTGAGGTCGCCCATCCACACCACGTGGTGCGGCCACGTGAGGACGTCCATGGTGCCCGCGCTGCCGCCCGCAGCAGCAGCAGACGACGGCAGCGCGCTGCACTGGCGGCCGCCGGAGGCGGCGGCGGCGGCGGCGCCCGAGCCGGCGGGCGGCGCGGCGACGGAGCCATGGACAGGGTCCAGGCGCAGGCCGCGGACGATGTCCCGGTAGTGGGCGTTGCGGGCTCTGCGGGGACAGGGGCGGCGGGGAAAGGGGGTTTGGGGGCAGGTGGTTTGGTTTGGGCACGGCGTGTGCCAACACACATGCCCCCTTCCCAGGCCCCCTCCCTTTCCCGCCCAGTCTTGTCCTGGTGCGCCGCCAGGTGGCTGTTGACAGATAGCGCGTGCCAAACACACACGCTCCCGCTCCGCCCTCCTCCCTCTCCCCCTCCCGGCCACACCGCGTCTTGTCCTGGTGCGCCGCCAGGTGGCTGTTGACAAACACCAACTCCGTGTCCCACACCCGGAGGCTGATGGCGACACCGCCCTGGGGAGCGATCCAGCGGAAGGACGGGAGGCGAAGATGGAAGGGGCGAGCGACCGTGGGGTTGGAGGCACGGCCGGTCGGCAGCATCCAGCCCGCTGTTTGCCTCGCTCCCGCGCTTTCGCCATTGCCCACCCCCAGCTAGTCAGCAGCGCTGACCGGCTGGCGGAGCACCCGGCCCCGGCCCACAGCGTACAGTACTACAGCACTACAGTACTGCAGCACTACAGTACTACAGCACTACAGTACTACAGCACTACAGTACTACAGCACTACAGTACATTCGGTAGCCACCCACTCCTTTACGCATCCCCTCGCCCTATCCACACATTACCCTCTCCCTTCCCACCCACCCGGCCCCTGCAGCGCCGCACCTTGTTGGTGGCCACGCCCGCCACCCCTTTCACCTGTCCCCGCTCCTGACCGAAAACACACACGCCCATCCTCCGTCTCCCCTTCCTCCCCACCCTGCCCCTGCAGCGCCGCACCTTGTTGGTGACCACGCCCGCCACCCCCGTGGCCTGCTTGCCGCAGCGCACGTCGCTGATGGCCGCAAACACATCGTTGCGGGCAAACAGCGCCAGTCGTATCTGGCCCATGTGCACGCTGCCCGCCAGCCAGTAGCCGGGGCCCAGGGCCTCCTACGGCGGGAGAGGGGGAGGGAGGCGGGAGGACGTGTGCGTGTTTCGGTCAGGAGCGGCGTGGACGAGGTGGCGCCAAGCTCTGGCTGGGGCTTGGCTGGAGGTTATTGCACGGGGGCTGGGCCGCCCCCGCCTCTGCCACCTGCCCCTATGGCATCCGCCTCACCTTGAGCCGCTCCTCCCACACCTCCCTGAACTCCGCGCCGCCGACCTTGCCCACATCCGGCAGCATGCCCCGACTCTTGAACGTCTGACCAGCGCGCCCGCCGCCGCCGCCGCCGCCCGCGGTGCCACCGCGGACGCTGCCACCCACTGTGAACGACGCATCCGGCCCTGCCTGCCCGACAGCGCTTGACGGCGGCGGCGGCAGCGGGCTGCCGGCGCCGCCGCCGCCGGGCCAGGGAGCAGCGGCGGTGGCGGCGGAGGTGCTGCCCCGGCCGGAGAGGCCCTCGCCGCCGCTCATGCGGCGGACGGCGGGCACGCCGCCGCTGCCAGCAGCGGCGGCGGCGGCGACGGAGGTGCCTGACGTGGCGCTGCCGCTGCGGCCGTCGACGGCCGCCGCGGCGCCGCCAGCAGGGGTTCGCAGCCGGCCGGCGCGGGCGCGCGTGATGCCCAGACCCGGCGGCCCCAGCCTGCCGCCAACGGCAGCGGCACCCTTGCTGCCGCCGCCGGCAGCCGACGACTGCTGCAACGGCGACGGCGGCGGTGGCGCGCGAGCCGCAGCGGCGGCGGCGGCGAAGGCGGCGGCGGCGCCTGGCGGGCCGGACACGGAGTTCTCGCGGCTGGTGGCGGCGCTGATGTCGGGCGGGCTGGCGTCGGTGCCGGTGCCGCCGGACCCGTCGTCGTCGGCGCCGCCGGTGGTCGCGGTGACGCTGCCGCTGGCGCCGCGGGGGCGGGCCGCCGCTCTGCTGCTGCGGTGCCCGGACGGGGCCTGCCGCTCGGTTGCAGACAGAGGGTCCGGGGCGGGGCCAGCGGCAGGGGGATGAGGACATGGGGAGAGAGGGGTCGTGGCTCAGCCGCGGGAGGAGCGGCCCAGGGCGGGCCCGGGGCCGCCCAGGTTGGGCTCTTCGCAGCGCGCCCGGGCGCCGTGGCTAGCAGGTCTGCTCGAGCTGCCGCGCCTCCCTTCCCCAACCCAATGGGAGAGTGACCCGAGGGAGCATGCGGGAGGGAGTCCAGCAGGCAGCAGCCCCGCGCCGCTGCCCCCACTCCCGCCCACTCCGCTGCCACGTGCCCGCCTCGCTAACCCCTGCCCCAAGCCCTTAAATCCCCTCCGCCGCCAACCCACCAACATCGAGTCCAACAGCCCCGGGCCGCTGTCCTCACGGCCGTAGGCCCCCTGGCCCGGGCTGCGGCGGCCCTCGGGACTGGCGCCGCCGCCGCCGCCGAGGCCCAGGGCCGTGGCCTGGCGGCTGATGGCGGCGGCTGCGGTTGCCAGGAGGTCGTCGAAGGCGCCCGACTGCATGGGTTGGCGGGAAAAGGGAGTTGGAGGGGGCGGGGGAAGGAGGCAGGATGGGAGAAAGGGGGTGGGAGGCCTGTAGAGGAAAACAGGGACGCGCGAGCAGGGGATGGAGAGGGAGGCAGCGGGCTCTGGCCATGCTACTGAAGGCACACGCGCGGCACGGCGTGGACGTAAGGCGTCGCCTTGCATACCCCACACCGTGCGGCCGCCTGCCGCCGCCGTCAGGGTGCTGACCGCCGCCCTCACCCGCCTGACCAGGGCCCTCAGTACACCCCAGTACAGGGGCCCCAGCCGCCGCTCACCTCCTCCCCAAAGCCCACGCCGCCGTCGCCGCCGGTGGAGGGCCTCGCCTCAGCGCCCCCCTCGGCGCCGCCGCCGCCCACCTTGTACATGCATTCCTGCGTACGGCGGTACGGCGGGCCGAAGGGGCGGCCGTGTGTTTGTGTTTGTTTGTGTGTGTGTGTGTGTGTTTGTGTTTGTGTGCAGGGCCCGGAAAGCGGCGGGAGCCGCGGAGCTGGACCCGTCCACGTGCGTGCCACAACACGACACCTGCCACGGCAGCCGTGCAGCCAGCCCGTACGACGCGGCACCCATACGACAACTGCCGTACACCGCAAGCCGCCGTACGCCGTACCTGCACGCCGATGGCGACCAGGTCGTGCTGGTGCTGCGCCACGCCCCGCAGCCAGGGCGACAGGTCGGGCGGCGGGGGCGCGTTGCCCACATTCCAGGTGCCCGCCAGCACCCGCAGCGGCCGGTGCACCCACTCCTGCGGGAGGGCAGCGGCGTTTTGGGGACGACCGGGGGCAGGGGGGTTAGACAGGCGCCGGGGACCAGGAGTACCCATGTTACACCGGGGCACCGCGCCTCCGACCCCGACACCGCTGCAACTGCGTGCCGTACCGTAGCGCTATCCCCTGCATTCCCCCGAGCAACCCCTCCGCTCCCTCCCGGCCCTCCCTCACCGCGGTGTAGAACACCTGCATGCACACCTCGCCGTACACCCCACTGCCCCAAAACGTGCAAAACCCTAGCGCCGCCCCCTGTCTCCCCCTCCGCCCTCCTCCGCTCACCGCGGCGTAGAACACCTGCATGCACACCTCGCCGTACACCCCACTGCCCCAAAACGTGCAAAACCCTAGCGCCGCCCCCTGTCTCCCCCTCCGCCCTCCTCCGCTCACCGCGGTGTAGAACACCTGCATGCACACCTCGCCGCGGACCTTGCCCGCGCGCGAGCGCAGCGGCTGCCAGCAGGGCTGCGCAAAGCGGTTGGGGCTCTCGGCGATGGAGGTGACGGGGATGCGGACCTGGCCCAGGAAGGCTGGGGAGGGACCGGGTTGGCAAGGGGCGAAGGGGGATGTACGAGGAGAGCGCGTGTGTTGCGTGGCGTTTGTGTCCTTATTGTGAAGTCAAGGTGAGATAGAGAGGTATAGAGGTGTCGATGCTGGGCCGCTCCCCGCCCAGCGCCCCAGCCCATGACGTCACCGCACGGCACTTTACCCGACCACACCGCTCTCCCCCCCGCGGGCCGCACCTGGCCTCCAGCAGCGCATGTGGTCGTACACCTTGACCTTGAGTACGGCAAAGGCGGGCTGCCGTACGTCGAACACGAAGAACTCGTCCCAGTAGGGCGCCGAGCTCTGGGGGCAGGGGGCCAGGGAAGCCTCACGCCCGCCTGTCTCCTGGGGTCTCCACGGGGCTCTCCCGCCTCCTTGGATTCCCCAGCTTCCCGTCCGCACAGCTCCCGCTGCGCGGCCCCACCCACATCCCACCTGCACTGCCGCAATGGTCTCGGCAGGGGCCGGGCCTCAGCATAAGGCCCCAGCGTCCGACACGCTTTGCATGCGTGCGCTGCCAGGCCAGGAAGGCGCCGCTGCCCCCGACCCACACCCCACACCTCACCTGCATGACCGCCTTGCTGGTGGCCGCCACCTCCTCACACGACACCACCGCGAACGGGTCCACCCCGCTGCCGCCGCCGGCACCGCCGCTGCCTGCCTCGCCACCGGCGCCGCCGCCCGCCTTGCCGCCGCCCCTGCTGAGCCCCCTGGCCGACAGCAGCCGAACCGCCAGCCGGGCGCGCTCCACTCGCGTCTTGTTGCCGGCCCTGCGGGAGGCGGGCGGGCGCGAAGACACTCAGCCGCCACCAGCGCGGCAGCGGCGGCACCTGGGTAGCCGCCAAGGAGCCAGGCGAGGTCGCGGGTCCGGTGGATGGGCAGGCGGCGCCGCAGCCGGCGGAAGCGCAGGGGAGGCGAGGCACGGCGGCCGGTCGCCAGCCCTGACAGCAGCTGCTGGCCACATGTACGATTCAGCCCGGCTGCCCAGCCTCCGCCTGGCTGCTTGCGTCACACGCGCGCTGCTGCGACGTTGGCCTCACGTGGGCCCCATCCCAGCTGCGGTATGGGTGCGGCGTGCTCTCAGGAGCCCCTCCGTGGTCAAAGCGCCGCAGCCCTGCGCACCAGAGCGTCAGCCCTTGCGCCTGCCCCAGCACGCCGCCGCCGGCCGCGGCCGCCGTCAGGCTGCCGGCCCCGCCGGCGCCGTGGCCGCCCAGCGCCGCAGCCCGCGGCGACGGCTGCGCCGCGGCCCGCGGCGACGCCGGTGGCGGCGACGAGGCGGCGGAGCTGGCGGCGCCAGCCGGCACTGCAACCGACAGCCTCGGCGGCGCCGCGCGGCGGCCGGACCCCGGCGCGCTTGCCTGGGGCGGCGGAGCGGAGTGGGGCGGCGGGCAAGGACGGCGTCAGGGTTGTGGGCTGATGGCGCATGGGGGCCCATGGGCTCCTTGACGACATGCGCTGGCCACAACGGACCAAGACAGGCCGCCCGGCAGACGAGCACCCCGCCCCGGGGCCCAGCGCACCCCATCGTCCACCTCCACGCCGCCCAGCACCCCTCCGCCCGCTGCCGCCTCCGCCAGCGCCTCCGACCCCAGCGACGACCGCCTGTCCCGGCTGCCGCTGCGGCCCAAGCCGGGCGGCCCCGCGCCGCCGGTCCGCTGCTCAGCGCCCAGCTCCTCGCCGTTGCTCAGCTGCCGGGCCTTGTCCAGCGCCGCCGCCAGAACCTGGTCCTGGTCCGGCCGGACGCCGTACATCAGGGCCGAGCAGCGCCGGGCGCGTCCGGCCCGGCCCGGACCGGCCGGCGGCAGCGGCGGCGGCGGCAGCCGCCGCCCGCCGGCGACGGAGCCGCCGCCCGCCAGCGCGGCGGCGGCGGCGGCGTAGCTGTGCTGGTGCTGCAAGGCCCTCCTACGGAGATCGAAGGGGGAGGAGGCCTCGCCGGAAAGGGAGCCGCCGGAGGGGGTGGCGGCGGCGCTGTGGCTGCGCTCGTCGCGACCAGCGGCGGCGCCACCGCCGGATGCGGACTCGGGCCGTGCGGCGGCGCCGCCGGCGGCGGTCAGCGCGGGCTGGCTGTGGGCGTGCGGCAGCGAGGGCTCCGCATGTGGCTCCTGCGGCTGCTGCTCCCAGCGCGCTAGGGGCGAGTGGCGGGAGGGGCCGTGGGGGTGCAGCGGCGGTGCCGTGGGCTCGTGCTCAAGCGCCGACGCCGATGTGGAGGCGGCGGCGGCAGCCTCCAGCGGGGAGGACAGCGCCGCGATGTTCGGGCCGTACGGTACGGCATCCGTACGGCCGTTGTCGTACTGCCAGTGGGAGGTGGTGCCGGGCCGCGGGGCGTGCGGCGTGGGGTCCGGAGTGCGGCGGTCTAGCGGCGCCGCGGGGCCGGGCGCGGCCGCTATCCCTGCCGGCGATGAGTGTGGCTGGGGAGGCATGGCAGGCGGAGGGGAGGACGGCAGGAGGCGAGCGAAGATGCTGTTATGGCAGCGCCGTGCGACCGGGGGGCCGAACGGCGGGTGCGTATTGGCAGAAGGCAAGCAGCCACGATGCGTGTCAGGATTGCGGCCGGCTGGTAGAGCCGCACCTGCCAGGCCACTGACGGCGGTGGCGCCAGCAGGGAGACGTCCGCGGCACAGCCGACTTCCTCGAGGAGGCAGTCGAGGGCCGCGATGGCATCCTCGAGCTGCGGCGTGAACGTGGGCGGGCAAGGGACTGAGTCAACGGGACACTCCACGGGACGGCCAGCGGAGCGACGCCGTCGGCAAGACTGTTACTGAGCGCTTTAATGTGGCGCACTCCCTTCCACTCCGCAGCGTTCCTTGCGGCACCAGCGCATGCGCAAAGCCCTTCCACCACACCGCCCATGCAGTATGCTGGCGACAATTCGCAGCATAAGTAGCTCATTCTGACCGCTCCTCTTGCTTACAAGCTCCTCGGTGGCCATGGCGTCCAGCGGCAAGCCGTTGTCAAAGTTTCGTTGGCATTTCTATGCAATACGTTGTAAGGGCATCAATGCGCCACAGCGACCGCTGCGACGACCCCTGGCCAGCAATCTGGCATGTGTGACAAGCGCTGAGGCAGGCGCAGTACGTAGCGCGATGTATGGCATGTACGTGCTTGTGGAGAATTGGTTGCATGGACAACTCAGTCCGGGTATGAAGGTGCGTGAGTGGACCAGTCGGGACATCAGCGTTACAACCAGGGGAGCTCCCCTGGTTACAACGGCACCGGGGGATTCCGTCCCCCGGGGTCCCCGGCCGCGAGGCCGCAAGTGAAATACGGGCAGTAGGCTGCTACAAGCTCGTTAAAGGCCCACGCGTGGTGACAAGTTAGCCTGGCTTCGTGCCTAACTTGAGGGAGCTTTACGGGGGTGGCGGTGACCTGCGGTGACAGAGGACGTACCCGAGCTCAGTTGAGACCCGAGCACGCGTTCCAGTAGCCACAACTTTCAACAACCAACAGGCTGCGTGCGCAGCGTTCAAGGGTCCAGGGTCGGCTGTCGGGTTTGCCAGGGTGCGTGCCCGGCCTGTCGTACAAAAACGATGCGCCGTCTTCCCCTTGTCTCCCCTTAGCTGCTACCCAAGCGAATCAGTGCAGTACACTTGCTCTCTCTGCGGAAGCGTCTTCAGATATCCTTTTGTGAACAGCACCCTCGCATCGTCTCGCAGCAGTAATGCCTCCCGACAGCGCTGGCCACCACATCTGCTGTTACTGAGCCCAGCGAGAATGTCAGCAGACGCTCTGGCTGAACGCATGGCGCAAGTTGGCATCGTGCATAGGCTCGAGAGCGCCATTGCGGCCAAGTAAGGAGCCCCGTCATGCATTGCTGCCTTGTGCAGACTTTGTATCGCCGATACAACCGCCGGTGCATGCTTGTTTCTCCTCTCGCCGGCGTTTCCCCATCCATCCCAACCGCGGTCCCCCTTGCCCACGGGCGCACGGGCTTGCCATCCATGGGTCTCGTCAACCGTGAGCCTAGTGAGCTATCGCTCTGCAAGCCATGCCGTCCTGCGCTCCGTGCTGCACCGCACCCCACCCCACCTCCGCCAGCGGCCCCGCGCCTCCCGTCGCCAGCGCCATCAACGACGGTACTACTGTGGCGGCGGCAGCGGAGGCTGTGACGTCCGCGGCGCCCATTGCGCAACTCATCAAGCAGAAGAGGCCCAAGTTCATCAAGCCACCCAAGAAGGCGCCGCAGGGCTGCAAGTGCTGCCGCGAGGCGCGCGAGGGCCGGGAGCGGGAGCAGCAGAGTGCTGCGGCGGCGGCGGCGGCGGCCGCGCAGGCTCAGGGCGACGGCGACGGCGAGTAGACGATGGCGCGCTGCGGCGGCCATGAAGGCTGCCGGGAGGTTGGGAACTCGGCAGACGGCTCTCGCGAGGGATGGCTGGAAGCGCACGCGGCTGGCCTGGGCCCCTAGACCGCCCATGAACGGGCGGACCGGGGCAGCGGCGAGTGAGGCCCGCGATGCGCGCGTGTCCCACACCGGCAGCTGGGCTGTCCGCTGGCCGTATGAGCAGGTCGCCGCTCTGCGTCTCACATGCCTAGCACGGAGGCGACAGTGCGGAACAGCCGAGGCGGAGGGCACGGCGGGTGCAGCCGAGTTCTGGCTGCGCGCACCGGCCCGCAGCGGCTGGCGCTGCCCGCACCCCGCCTGGTCCGGCCCTGCAGGCCTGCGGCACTGCGGCACTGCGGCAGCTGGCTGTCTGGCTGTGTGGCTGGACGATGTGTGGCGGTGTGTGCACCTGTGGTGGTGCTGGTGGCGGGCCGGTCGTGGGTCGTGGGTCGTGAGGCGTGCTGGCATGAGGCCAGGTGGGCAGGTGCCGTAGCGGTTTCGCGACTGATGCTTGTTGGGGAAGGCCATGAGCAGCGCCGACCCATGTGAGGTTCCGTCCACCCAGCATGCCCAGCATACGGCGTCATGTGCTATGACGCAATGTGGCGTGACGTGATGTGCGTTGGCGCCGGTATGACGAGCCTGGCGGTACGGTGGGGCCCGGCATAAGCGAGCGGCAAGTGTCTCCGGAGCAGGGCACCTTCCGGAGCAGGGCACCTTCCGGGGCTGCTGCGCTCAGGCAGTTGGCAGTCGGCAGTTGGCAGTCGGCAGGTGGCGGGCGTATGTGTATGTCATGTGTGTACGACGTTGCGCAAGGCATGTTGTGGTCGTGGCTGGCCGTGGTCCCTGGCCGTGGTCCCTGGCTGTGGTCCCTGTCCGACAGGCTGCCATGTGGTTGATGTTGTCAACGCTGCCCTAGGTGGCGTGCGGAGGTGCATCGCTGCGCTTCCATCACCCGGGGGCCGGCTTGGCGGCTGTGCAGCGCGTGGCCAGCGGCACACAAGACGCAGCGGTGGTATGAAACGGGTAAAGAGGTTGCGAGAACGGAGGGGAGGTACGGGAGCTTTCTCACGGGTACTCCGATGCCTGGAAAAGAAGGGGGTTAGGACGATAGGTGCGGAAGATAAGGCGCTGGGGGTCTGCTGGACTTGAGCAGGCGCGCGGGGGGGGCGGTCCGCCAGACACCGGAGGCGAGTCAGGGGCCCCCGCTTCCCTCCTTGGGTGCGCGCACGCTGCAACCCGTCCGCCGCTTGGCGCCTGCTCGATGTCGTCGTGTCGGCAAAGGCCCGCCATGCGCTCGGGCGCTGCCGCCCTGTGGCGCCAGCAGCTTCCCTCGCTCACTCCCGCCTGCTGCCTTACGCCCATGTCCCCATTCCCGGGATGGGGACTTTCTGTCCAGACGCACGTCGGTCGCATCGGTCGACGTCAAGTGCACGGAGGGTCAAGCACGTGCGTTGTATCGCCAACCGCAGCAGAAGCTCGCTGCCGAGCCCCAACTCAGGCCGAGCTGGGCGGTCACCGGCGCTGAGGGTGCGTCAGGGCCATGCGGTTGATGTACCGTGTGGAACCGTACGAGGGTACCCGAACGGATCCGGTCATTCTGCGCACTCGGGGGAAGGTGCGCGAGAGTGTCCAGGTAAGTCTGGTGCAGCTGCGCAAAAGCGCAAGAAGAACCGGCGGGGGGCAGGGATGGTCCGCACCCCTGGTCCGCACCAATGGCTGGCGGGTGTCGCAGGCCGTACAGCGGCCGCTCCGCGTGCTGAGGCCGGCCGCCCGCAGGAGCAGCTGCCGCAGTGTGGTCGTCCGCCTCAGCCTCGGCACACCCTCCGGCCGCGCGGCCGGCACACACTGACGCACGCACCTGTGGAGCAAAAAAACGCGATCACGCGAAGGCAGCGCAGTCTGGTGCCAGTCTAGCTCCTCAGATTACCTTACATCTGCCGGGACAGGCTGCGCCACATCGGCGCATGGCGCAAGGCCCAGCCCGGAGCTGCGCTCAAACCCCCACCAAGATGACAACGCAGCTTGTGGGCCCCAGCCGTGCTCACTACTTCCGGCGGACGACCTTGCCGCCCCTCCTGGCTCCCCGCCCGCCGCCGCCGCCCGCCGCCTTGCGCGCCCGCGCCGCCGCCGCCTCCGAAACGCAGCGCTTGCAGCGGCACACAAAGCCGTAGTCCCGCAGCTCGGCCTGGCGCTTCTTGTACGGCAGTGACACGTCGATGTACGACAGCGCGAGCTCCTCGCCCGGCGCCACGTCGTGCTGCGCCACGACGGTGGCGGTGCGGTCGCCCGAGTCGCAGGCGGTGGTGCAGCTGGGGTCGCAGCTGTGGTTCATGCAGCTCTGCGGCAGGGAGGGGGGGTGCCAAGCGCCGCAAGGCATCGTCGGGCTTGACACACTTAAAGACTTATGGTAGTCATCACAGGAGGTGGGCAGGGGACAGGGCACGCGGCGCCAGCGCACCATGCCGAGCTCTGGTACCAGCCCATTGTGCTACCAACACCGTGACCACTTGCGGCGCTACACGATGGGTGCAAGCCGAGGCACCCCGTCCTCAAGGAGCAGGCTGCGGCACACCTCAACATGTTTGGCTGGATAACGCGCCGTTACGCGCTCAGGTATGCCGCACAGCCGCACTCCTGTCTTCGGCCTTGTGAGAGAGAGAGAGAGAGAGAGATTACAAAAGGAAAAAGAAACCGAAACCTTGTGGCCTGCCTGCCGTCACCTTTCATCCCAGACTACGCAGGAAATATCGATGAATTCACGTTTTCGCAGGTTACAGATATTCCTTCTTTGACTTCGTTCTAGCTTATCATTACCGAGCGGCCGATTCGCCCATGCACCGCCACGGCGCCCCCGGCTGCGGCCCGCGTGCCCTCCTGGCGGCGCGCGTCCCGCCGCCGGCACGGCTTCCCAGTGCGCCCACGGCGGCCGTCGCGGCTGCTGCCGCGCTGCGCCGGCTCCCACCGCCCTGCCGGCGCCTCCTGCCGCCGGGATGGCCCTGCAGGTCCGCTGCCCATGCCCCAGCTGTACGGGGCCCGGTTGTTCGCCAGCGCCGTCACCCGACCGCGCGTCTCCACGAATGCGCCGTGGGCCTTCTGCGAGACTGGCCCGCATAGCTGGCCGAGTAGGCGGCACCCTGCTGCCGGGGAGCAGCCGGCGGCGACTGCGGCAAGGCCGGCGGCGCACCCCCTCCCATCCCCATAGTGGCTTGCGTGCCATGAAGACATCACGGCTCCTGACCGGCAGGCGCAAGACCGCGTGCTTCTTCTACTCCTCGCACCACAGCACGGCCTGTGTTGGCAAACGTCGCGGCTAGTGCGGTTGCTTGCGCAAACAGAGGGTGGGCACGGGGTCCACACGCCGGTCTATACGCGAGTCTCAATCAGAATCGGGAAACGGGCGACCTCCGGGGTTCCCCGAGCCCCAAGACCCGTCCTTCGTCCGGGACCTTCAGGCCGCACGACGCAACAGCTAAATCTCCAATTCCTCAGGTTCCAACCCACCACGCCAAACCGGCGCATCATACGCTCTGCTAACTCGAGCGCATGCATGCACCGTGGCCCGGCCCTCAGGCCCTCGGCTGTACCGCACATAACCAGGAGGGGCTGGCGGCTGGGTGTACCTCACAGCCGCACACGCCAGCAAGCACCCGTCCCTGCATAGCACACACATGCACACGCTAACATCTAAACGCACAAGCCGTTTGTTGGCGCACAATCACGCAAATCCGAGTTCCGTTCATTCCAGAAAGCAGCACGGTGGGCCCGCCGCAACTGACAGCCGGCCATGACTCTTGCAGCCCGCCATGAGACGCTACAGTTTGGTACACCTCCGCAGGTAACAAGCACTGTGGCCCAAAGGCGCAGCAATTCCTTTGCTCTCTTCCCTCCCACATGCACTACATCATACACAACACCACCCGGCGCGCCACGTCATGCGAAATTAACACGCACGTGTACCTGCCGCTGCTGGTGTCCCGCACCGCCACATCTCTCTGCCACAGTCGCCACCGCTGCTACAGCAGCAGCAGGTCCAGCCCACCGTTGCGCCAGCCCGAGTGGCGATGAAATCGCTGCCGCACGATGAGAGCCGAATTGGGCCCCACGAAGCCGCGACGCCGCAGAGTGCAGGCAGCAGCAGCCGCGTCATGATCACAGGCAGGCTGGCACCGCCTTCGCAGGCAGCGCGCTGTGCGCAGCAGCACGGGCTGGGGCGGGGAGCCGGCCAGTTACGCGGACGGTAGCGCTGTGGGTGGCCAGTGCACACGTGGAGGGGCGGGCAGCAGCGGTCGGGGATAGGTTTACCGACATCGAGCCTCAAGTCCAGAGGCACACAGCACTGAAACAAGACCCGAACACCGACGCTAAGCTTCCTGCCATCCACCAGCCGCCGACTTCAAGCAGCTGTCACACACGCGTGCCAAGGCACGCAAGCCTGGGACCACGGGGGCTGTGGACACGGCGGGCTGAAATACCCCCAAACCCCCACTTTCTCTTGTGCTTTGGCGTGGTACGGGAGGGGCCGCGGCTCGGGCGTGGGGTACGGATGACCATCAGCCCCGCGCCGTCGTCGTAGGGGAAGAGCACGATGTCGATGCGCTGGTGCTGCTCGTTGTAGTAAAACGCTACGCGCAGTTCTTCCCGAGCCTGTGCAAGATAGTGAAGGGCACGTTCACGCACCGGCTCGGGAAGAACTGCGCGTAGCGTTTTACTACTCGCGGTTGTTCGTTGCAAAGAAGGACTCAGAAACGTCATCGAGCAGTGGCGTGTCCGGCGAGTCCGCCAGGAGCGACCTCATATGCCCCGCAGCGTCGTCGCGGTGCCCTTGTAGCTGTTCACCAGCAGCAGCGGCGGCTGCAGTGGCCATTCTATTCTAGGTGGCACGTTCTATAGATTGGGACGGTTGGGTTGCCAAGAAATGCTAGTGCTTCGCAGGCAGAGAGGGCAGAAGGACAATGGCTGTGGATTGATTTGTCTTGGACACGCTGGGTTGTCGCCGGGCGACGCTCCCCATCCGGACACACACCGCCATCGAGCCTGCCCGCCCCCACTGACCCCCGCGCGTTGGGCAGGCGGTGGGGGCCGCCCAGATTGTTCTGCCCGCCCCCACTGACCCCCGCGCCATGTGCAAGTGGCAAGGGCCAGACAGCATCCCCACTGTGCAAAAGCAAGTAGGGGGCCCCGCGGCTCGATCTGGGCGCCCCCGCGATGTGTGGCGGTGTGTGCACCTGTGGTGGCGCTGGTGGCGGGCCGGTCGTGGGTCGTGAGGCGTGCAGGCATGAGGCCAGGTGGGCAGGTGCCGTAGCAGTTTCGCGACTGATGCTTGTTGGGGAAGGCCATGAGCAGCGCCGACCCATGTGAGGTTCCGTCCACCCAGCATGCCCAGCATGCGAGTCAGGGGCCCCCGCTTCCCTCCTTGGGTGCGCGCACGCTGCAACCCGTCCGCCGCTTGGCGCCTGCTCGATGTCGTCGTGTCGGCAAGGGCCCGCCGTGCGCTCGGGCGCTGCCGCCCTGTGGCGCCAGCAGCTTCCCTCGCTCACTCCCGCCTGCTGCCTTACAGCCAGCACCGGCCGCCCGGATCACTCTGGCGGCGGCACGCCGCGCGGGGAAGGCCAGCAGCCCTCCGGAGCCCCGCGCCAACAGCGCCGCCGCCCAACTCACGGACCCGACCGCCCATACCGATGGTGCCTGCTCCAAACGCCCAGCTGCCAGCCAGCCCCCAGCCAACCCCCACATGCACCCCGCTGCTGCACCACCGCAGCACCCCGCAGCCTCAAGCTGCCTGGGGCCCCGCACGACCGGGAGCCAGCCCCCAGCCAGCCCTCGCATGCAGCCAGCCCTCCAGCCTCCTGCTACACCAGACACCACCTCCTCACGCCCTCAGCCCGCACTCAGCAGGCCCACTGCATGCAGCGCGCCAGCCCGCTCGCCCCAGGCTGCTGCCAGCCGCACCTGGCCTTTGCGTACTTTCACTTCTCTTGGCGGCCGGCCCAAGAGCCTCAAGACCGCCTGCCACACGCGCCGCCGTTGCTGCCGCCACCGTGCCTGCCCCTCGGATGTCTAAACCCCCACCCCTCCCTCCTCCTGTCCACCCTCCCTCTCCCAGCGCGCTCACCATTCCCACACTGCACCCCGCTCCCTCCCCCTACTTCCACCCCGACCCAGCACCTGCCCCCTCGCCGCCCACTGCCACTCCCGCAGCACCCCTCGTCCCAGCCCGCGGCCCTCGCCGCGCCCTCCCCCGCCGGCTGCCGCCTCACAGCACGCGGCCCTCGCTGCGCAGGCGGAAGGACTCGGCCACCGCCTTCATGGCGGGGCCGTAGCGGTCCCAGGTGTCGGCCGACACGGAGCAGCCGCACACGTAGATCTGGGGGAGGAGGGCAGGGACGGTGGGAGGGATGCACGGTGGGAGGGCAGGGAGGGTGGGAGGGAGGGACGGTGGGAGGGCAGGGACGGTGGGAGGGAGGGAGGGTGGGCCCCAGCCGACCGCACCCTTGGGGCTGCCTGCCAGCGCGGCCATCGCCACCGCGGGCCAGTAGCGCCCGCTCCCGCAGTGCACCCGCTTCGCTCCCCCGGCCCCGTCTCTCGCTCCCGCTCGCCCTCCCCCTCCCCCTTCCCTTTCTCCCGATCCGCACCCGGCCCTTCATGGCCGCCACCGTCATGGCCACGTGCAGCGAGTTGGGCGTCGTGAACTCGTAGCTGCGGGCGGCAGGGAGAGGGGGGAGCAGGAGGGGTGTGCGGTGTTGGGATGTTGGGACGGCAGGGGGAAGCAGGAGATGGGAGGAGCACGGGGTGGGGGGTGGGGAAAATGAACTAGTTGAAAGGGGGAAAGGAGCAGGTAGAGGCGGAGGAGGGGGAGGAGGGGCAGCAGGAGGAGGGTGCTCGTGAGGTAACTCCTGTTAGGGTTGCGGGTGATGGGGGCCGGCCGAGGCGCTGGGCGCAGAGAGCAGCGGCCTCAAGGCAGCGGCCACGCGTGCCGCCGCGACCCGCCACGGCTATGCTGCCCGGCGGAGGCCGGGCCTCCACCGCACGGTGCTCCTCGGCCCGGCGCCATATGGGGTACAGCAGCGCACGCATCTGGCACTAACCCTGGGCCCCAAGCTGCCCCCGGTGGCCCCCCTCCTCCTCCCCCTCCTCCTCCTCCGCCCCCGCACCGGTAATAGTTCTTGGGCGGCAGAGCCACAGTGCCCACCGCCGTTTGCCGCGGCGGCAGCACAACCTGCCGGGGTGGCGGCGGCGGCGGAATCGGGCTAGGAGGGCATGGGGGCAGAGCCACAGAGCATGCCATCCCAGCCCTCGTCATGGGGCCCCTGTGCCCGCTGCGCCGCCCTTGCTGCACGAACCCTACGCCGCTCATTCCCCACCTCCCCGCACTCCCCCGCCCAGCCGCCCGCACCTGCAGCGTGCTGGCGCTGATCACGCGCGAGCCCTTGGGCAGCAGCAGCTGCGCGGCCTCCTCCAGCCCGCCAAACACGCTGATGTCCGTCACCTGGCGGGGCCCCAGGGGCCGGCAGGAGCAGGGGCGCACAGCAGTAGGGCCCCTAGGGTGAGCACGCAAGCAGCAGACCCCTAGACGCAGTGCACGAGGCATGATGCTGGTGCTCGTCGCCTGGCGGGAGGAGGGGCGCGAGGAGGGGCCGCTGGCAGACGCCGCACCGGTTGTAGGCTCGGCACAGCAGGCGGTCTGCCCACAGTTTGCTCACTGCCCCCCCTCGCCGCCCCCTTCGCCGCCCCCTCGCCCACCCTTCGCTGCTCCCCCGCCGCCCCCTCCGCCGCCCCCACCGCCGTCCCTTCCGCCGCTCCCTTGCTGCCCCTTCCGCCGCTCCCTCGCCGCTCCCTCGCAGCTCCCTCCGCCGCGCCCTCCAAACCCCCCCTTCGCCGGCCCCTCCGCCCCTCCCCCTTCCCGCCCCCTCAGCCGCACCTGCAGCAGCGACTGGCGCAGGTTCTGCGCCGGCCGCAGCACCACAGACACAACGCCCTCGCCGTCGGGCGCGTCGTAGCGCGCGCGCACGGGGCTGGGCTCGGGCGCGGGGCCGCGGCCTGCGTGGGTGCACACGGGCGGCGCCAGGGTGAGGCAGCGGGGCGGATCCGGCGGCGGTTGCAATCCCGCCAGAGCACGATGTCCGGCTCTTGCCGGGCAAGGCGTGGCCCGCGCTCCGTACTGCAGCCGTACGGAACGGCGCGGCACTCACGCTCCGGGTCGTACGCCGGTTGTGTGTCAACGAATGTCCAGCCGGCGGGCGGCACGATGAGGAAGTCCAGGTCCAGGAAGGGCTGGTCCTGGAGCAGCTTGGCGCCAGAGGCGTCCACCACCGGGGACAGCGCGGCGGCGGCCGGGGCCGCGAGCGCAGCGGCGGGCTCCGCCAGCGCCGGACTGCGGCGGAGGGGTTGCGGCGGAGGGGTGTGACGTGTGACCGGCTGTGGAGGCTGGCTGGCGCGACGGAGCTGAGGGCCGGTGGCGGAGGGCCGGTGGCAGCCGGGGTGCTTGTCGCCGGCTCCATGCGCCCCACTGCGGCAGCTGCGGAGGGACGGGGAGAGCTCTCACCCGGATGCCAGGAGCGGCAGCGCGACGCCTAGCTGCAGCAGCTCCCGGCGGCCGAGCGCGGAGGCGTCGCGCTGCTCGTGTTGGCGGGGCACTGCACACGGGGGGCGGGGCGCGTCGGTGCTGCGTGGCCAGCCGTGACGCATGTGAACAGCAGACACGGCAAAGGTATACGAGCAAACCTGCAGCGGGCGGCCGAGCGCCAGAGCTACGCGCTGAGCATCCGAACACGGAGCGCGAGTGCGACAGCCTCTGAGACCGAGCGAATGCCTTTGCCGACATGGTTGATCAATGAGTCGCAAGGGCGACGAAGCTGTCGTTGTGGTTTGAGGGGATGTGCCTTGCACGGTGTTGCAAGCCTTGTGCCGATGCAGCGCGACGCATATGCCGTCAGTGCACAAGTAATACTGTACGCCGATAATAGCGCTTATTGCATCACCGGCGCAAGCGGAGCGAATCGTCGCGCACGTCGTGCAAGGCCAAATGACTGCAGCGCTGGCGCCCCAGCCGGTCGCGGAGACGCGAGTAGCAGCTCCACTTACCAATGAGTATTGGTAAGCACGCGCGCGTGTTTCCCCTGCCTGAATGCATGCGTGCAGCGCCCACCCCGAGCTGCACGCAGTGGATACGCTGCAGCTCTGCTGAAACCTCGTCCACCACGCACATCGCGCAAGGGCACACCCCATGAGCATATGCCCGGATACACCGTGCGGAAACCCCCGCACACTTGCCGCGACCTTGACGTCCCCACGCCTGCAGGTTGCTGCGGCACGGCCGGAGCCTGGCCAACGAGGCCGAGGTCATCGTATCCCGCCCCGACAACGGCACAGACCAGCGCTGGACGCTGGCGCCCGCTGGCGAGGAGCAGGCGCGGCGAGCGGGGTGAGCTCCGCACGCTGCCGAGGCCACACAGCCGTGCTTCTGCCGCAGTAAGGCCCACCGTCCTGCATGTCCCGCCTCCCCGCCCTCCCCGCCCTCCTGCCTCCATCCCCGCCTGTCCCTGTCCCAGGCAGCTGCTGTCGCAGGCGCTAGCGTCCCCCTCCCGCTCCGGCCGCCCGGTGCGGGTGCTCAGCTCGCCCTTCTCACGGACCATGCGCACCGCGGCGCTGGCGGCCGAGGCGGCGGGCCTGGACCCGGCCACAGTCGAGGTGCGGCGGCGCCGGTGGCTGGCAGCACTGGGCCGGGCCGTCCCGTCTCCCGACCCTGGTTAGCTCCCTTGGTGGAAACGCAGCGAGGTGGAGCAGGGCCAGGCAGCGACCGCAGCTCATGCCCGGCCAGGCAGCACATGCCAGCCGCCACGAACCCCCGAAGCCCGAAAGCCGTGAACCGCAGAAGCCCCCGGAACCCGCAAACCTGGGCCCCTGCCCGCTGCCCCGCTCCTCCGCTGCCGACCCGCGCGGCCACAGGTGGCGCATGAGCTGCGGGAGCGGTACTTCGGGGACGAGCTAGAGCTGCAGCCGTACGGGGCAGCGTACGGAAAGGTACGACAGGGAAAAGGCAGGGCGCGCGTGTGGGGAGGGGATGGGGAGGCTTGGTCGGCGGCCACTTGTTGGGCCCCTTGTGCGCCACCCCACACGCCCGCGTCTTCCCTACCAGATCTGGGAGCGGGACGCTGTGTCGACAGCCAACCAGCCGGGAGGGTGAGCGGGGGCCGGGCCGGTGCGGGATATCGGTGTGTCCGCAGAAGGGCACGCTCACAGCATCGCATCATAATCGACACCGCAGCACCGCAGGACAGCGGCCCGACAGGGCGGATACGGCACTGCCTGCTCCTTGCCTTGCCTCGCCGGCCCCTCGCGCCCCTGCGTGGTCCGGAACCCCACGCCTGGGCCACCTTTGCCGCGCGCCGCCCACGCCTGCCACCCCTGTTACTGCCACCCCTGTGCGCAGCAACGGCGAGAGCGTGGACACTGTGGCGGCCCGCGTGGCCAAGCTGTTCCAGGTGGGACTGAGGGCCCGCCGCGTGCGTTAGGGGGCGCGGCAGGCTGGAGGCGGACCAGCAGAGGGCGGGCTGGGGCCATGGTCTATGACAGCGGTGGCCGCTGCGGCTGCGTTGCTGTGCATGACACCGCAACACACAGGACTGCGTGTCCCGGTCCGCGGGGTAGCTGCGGCCGCAGTTGGGGTGCCCGACCATTGCCCATGATGCGCCAAGCCCGGCGCGGATCACCGTCTCGCTGCCTCGGCAGCGGCCGTCGTCTCCGCCTGACCGCCTGCGGCACCTGAGCCGGTATGCACCGTGCCTCGCACCGGTCCCCCCGCAGCGGCTTGAGGCGGAGCGGCAGGGCTGCGTGGTGCTGCTGGTGTCGCACGGAGACACGCTGTCCATCCTGCAGTCCAGTATGACGGGTGCGGACACGCGGCAGCACCGGCGCTGCGCGTTCGAGACGGCTGAGCTGCGGCCGCTTTTTAACGTTGAAAATGACGCGTGACGGTGTAACTCAGCACGATGCTGCTCGTCGTTTTGCCTGCTTATGGCGGTAGCTGAGGGGGGAAAAGGTGAAACTGAGGTGGGCCCGGGCGGCAGCCAGGATGGTGATTGTTGCACTATGACCACGCTCCCAGTTTGTTATACCTGAAGTTACCCAGCTGCTCGGGGCTGAGCGCCCGGCCTGCTTCCGCCCTGGCGGCGGCGATGGGCCGGGCGGCGGTGGGCCGGGCGGCGGAGGCGGCGAAGGGGATGGTAGCGGCCGCCGCAAGCAGCCGCGACACAGTTTGAGCGGCAGCAGCGGCGGCATGCGTTAGCGGTGGCGTACGTTATGAGATACCAGGGGAGATCCCCTGGGAGATACAGTCCTGCCGTTTCAGGCTGTTCCCGTGTGCCCGAGAGTCTGGGTGGCCTCTTTTGGGGGCAAGCCATGCACCCATGCGCAGCTGGGAAGGTTTGAGACGGCGGAGCTACGGCGGAGCTGCGGCCGCTGCTGGCGGTGCGGCCGTGCGCGGCCGTCCGCAAACGGGGCCGAGCACGGCGGCAGCTAGCGTCGGCGCCGCGGCGCGGAGGCTGCTGTGGCGAGGGGGAGGCGGGCTTGGTGGTGTGTGCGGCGGCGAGGAAGAGGGGGGGGGTCGATCGGAGGGGGGTCCAGGCGGGGGCTGCTGGCGGACTCGCGGGACGAGCGGGTTCGTGTGCGGGAGGTGACGGAAGACAAGTGTGAATGGCGTGTAGCATAGACATGAACAACGTCACAGTTATTCTCGACATACTCTCGCTCGCTAGTCACTACCGACTGCCTTGCAACACACACCCGATATCGGCAGTATCAAGTCGCTGCATTTGCTTCATAGCTAGCTCTCATCCAGCAATTGCTTACGATATCAAGGTATAAGCGCTGCTGGTCAGTCAGGGCTGCCGTGCGGGCTCGCTGAGGAAGTTGTGTGGAATCGAATCCCTAGGTCCGATGTCCGACGAACCAGCAGCCCCGTGATCAGCCCACCCGGCTCGCACGTGCGCATTTACAAATACAGGTCCTACGCGCGGACGCCACGCGCTTCGTGGAGCTGTCGGACGGCCACACACAGCCGCGTGCTCACCCCACCTTCCCGAACTGTGCTGGCCGGTGCAGAAACGCCTGGCACTCCCACATAGTCCAGAAACCTTTAATAAGAACCGGAGCAGCTGCTCGGGGACCACACGGCGGCTAGATGCCCGGCAAGTTCAAGTTCTCGTTGGTGCACCCCGAAAAGTTCAACCAGGTACGCCGCCAGTGCGCGGAACAATTTCTACAGCCCTGGCGTGAGCCCATGGCCTTGGGAACGGGCTCCAGGTTCAGGGCGGGAGGGCAGGCAACACGCGAGGCCCGGGACAGGGCCAGCGCTCCACAGCAGCGCCGCCAGCCTCCGCTTGGCTGCTACGTTCCATCGCCGCAGGGTCTTCGTCCACAATTCACGCCATACCCCACACGCCCTGCGCTTCACACGCCTGACTCACGGCTCAGCTCACCTCAGCTCCCACCTCCCACACACGACCTATGCAGGAGGCGTACCTCAAGGCCATCCATGACACCAAGAAGATCGTAGCGCCGCCGGAGCTGTACGTGTCATATGGCCCCGTGCACATGGGCACCGCGGCGGTGCGTCCCCGACGGGCCGTGGCCAATAGGGCCCGGTGCTGGGTCTTGGCCGCGTCGTCGTCGTAGCAACGTAGCGCGAGTGGCACAGGCCCTGCGACCGCTGCACTCCGCGGCAGCGGCGCATCGTGGTGCTGGTGCGCATGGGCCACGTGGGCGTGTGCGGCCCCCGTGGGCTGCGCTGCGAGCCGCACGAAGCTGCACCCCGCAGCCACGCACGCAGCACCCCGCAGCCGCGGAGCGCCAGCGGCAAGGGGTGTGAGACCAAGCAGCTTTCCTGCAGCTGAGCCCGCGCTGTTTGCAGCCATGTACCGGGCGTGTGGCTCCCGGAGCCCAGCGTGGGCCCGGAACCCCACACGCACGACGGGGCGGCCCTCACCCCTTGTACCTGGGTGCCTTTTATTGTAGAGCCAGTGTGGAGGTCAGTGGAGGGCACCTAGGGGCCCCTGCCAGCTGCCAGGCCCACGCCGGACATGCTCACTGCGCCGCCGCCCCCTGGCGCGCCTTGCCCCCTCGGGGCTGCAGGTGATCAAGGCCCAGAACCGCCACGAGTGGAACCTGGTGCTGCCCACCGACCCCAACAAGTGCGCTGGGTCGCGCTTACACAGGGGGACGCTACAAACAAGCTTGAGATCTTCAAGTATGATATCTCAAGTGCACCCAGAGGCCGCGAGGGTGGCCTGGGGCGCGGGGCTTTGCGGAGCGGCCCTAGCCCGGCCCGCTTGCAGAGCAGCTGTGGCAGCAGCCCGCCAGAGCCCCCACCTCCTCGTCCGTGCCCTCCCACCCGTTGCCGCAGGTATGACCTCGAGTGCGGCTTCACCTACGGCGGTGCGTGGCATGCGAGGGGCGGTGCAGGCCGAGGCAGCCGCGCCCTGCACCGCGCCTCACCGCTCCCTCCCCGGGCCTCGCCGCCTGTGCCCCGCCCGCTGCCTCCTCCCGCCCAGTGACCAGCCGCAAGGCCATGTGGGACTACCTGAGCTCCGTGCTGCTGGCGGTGTGCAGGAGCAACCCCACCGCCTTCGAGCTGACGTGAGCAGCGGGGGCCCAGGGCCCAGGCGCAGCAGGGGCCGCCGCAGAGGGTGTGAGGGCCCTGCGGCAGGATGCGATCTGCCAGCCCAGGCGGGGCGTGGGCGTGGAGGTAGCTATCGCAGCTGCTGTTGCAGCTGCCGCTGTCGTGCGTGCTCGCTCGCGGCCCCACCGCCCGTCTGTCTGCGGCTGCCGTGCGCTGCCGGCGCAGGTGGCAGGACGCCGACCTGGAGGACGTGGTGGAGGTGGGTGGCTGCTGCACCGTGGTACCTGTGGGCCCCGCATCCTCATGCTCGTCAGCAGCCACAGCAGCAGCTGCGGACCCTGCGCGCCAGCTCCCAGCCGCGCTCACCCGCGCACCACCGCTCCAGAGCGGTACCCGACCACCACCCTACCTCCCTCCCCTAGCCGCCCAAAGTTACAAGAAGTAGCAGCAGCCAGAGCCCGTTCCTGCTGGCCTCGGTCCCCCGAGCCCCTGCCGGCCCGTAGCCGGAGCCCCATGCTCGCCAGCACCCCAGAGCCCACCCCGGCCTACCTCCCGGCCTGCCGCCTCGCGCTGCCCGCCTCCGCAGGAGGGCCGCTTCGACCCGGCCACCATGGACATCGTCATTACGCACCGCGGCCTTCCCAGCGCGCAGCAGTTTGAGGCCAGCGCCGCCGCCGCAGAGGCCGCGCGCCGGCAGCAGGAGGCGGTGCGGCAGGCCGCGGCGCGCGCGCAGGCGGCGGCGCAGGCGGCGGCCGCGCAGCAGGCGGCGCAGCAGCAGCAGGCGGCGGCGGCGATCGCGGCCATCCGGCAGCTGCCGCCGCACAAGCAGGAGGCGGCCATGTCGGCGCTGCTGGCTAAGATGCAGGCGGCCAACCTGGCAGCCCAGCAGCAGCAGCAGCAGCAGCAAATGGTAATGGCGCAACAGCAGCAGCAGCACCAAATGATGATGATGGCGCAGCAGCAGGCGGCGGCGGGCATGGGCCGGCCGCCGCAGCAGCAGCAACCGCAGCACATGACGCCGGGCGGCATGGCGCCGGGCCACGGCCCCCATGGGCCCCCGCTGGCCCCCCACGCCAACGGCCACGCCCCGGCGCATCCGCAGCAGGCCCACTCGCCATCGCAGGCGCCCCACTCGCCCCCTCCTCCGTACCAGCAGCAGCCGCAGGCGTGGGCAGCGGGCGCGCAGGTGCCGGCCGGCATGGTGCAGGCGCCAGCGGCGGGCGGCGGCGCTAGGGCCTCTGCCGGCTCCTTCTCGCAGCCGGGCGTGGCGCCGGGCGTGGGGCTGATGCGGCCCGTGGCGGCGTCCTTCTCGCAGCCGGGCCCGCCCCAGCTCGGGCGCCCGGGGCCGGGAGTGGCGGCGGGCGCGAACGCCAAGCGCGGCTAGGCGGCGGGCCTGTAAGGCGGCTGCGGCCGGGTGCGAGGGGCTGCAGAGAGCGGGGCGGGTCGTTGCCGCCGCCGGGGAGGCCGCCAAGGTGACGCGCTAGGCCTCGCAGGCGCAGTCAGCGGCTGCAAGGCGCGGCGCCGGGCGGCGAAGACGGCGGGGTTAGTGGGCGCAAGGCGTGAGGGGATGCGCGTTGGGTACGTGGCGTAGGTTGAGGGATAAAGCGGGAGGGGGTTTTCGCAGTTTCAAGGTTCATATGTGCATTGGCATGGCCTTGCGGTGCTTGGTTGCTGTTCGCGACTCCCAGCTGCTCGGCTGACTGGAGTGGAGGCGCCCGACCTCCCAGCCAGATAAATGCGGTTTTGCAACCCCAGTGCCAATACTGGCGCAAATGTCTTTCAGCCCGATACATAGTCACTTTGGAGTGTCAGCGTTCGGCGCTTTCATGCACGCTGTGCTGCTGTCGTATTGCGGGGAGTGACCAATCCGTCTAGCGCAGGGCTAACGCTACTGCAAAGCGCTGAACGACATGCACACAACTCTGCAGCTCAGGATGTCTCCGTTAACGCCGTTGTGGCAAACGCGGCTAAACTCACAGTAGCACCAGCCGACCAATGCGGCCATGCCTAGTCTAGCCCTTTTGGCCGTATACATCTTGATTCTAAACCCATCATGGGCGCTGCGGGAACCTCGGGCGCCGAGCGCAGAAGACCTCACAACATTCGTCGAAATACACGAGGAGAGTGCGCTCGTGCGCGCCGTGCTGAGTGGAGCTCCAGGCGTAAGGCTGATGGTAGATCTTAGGTTGACGCCACAAGGTATGAATGTGTCTACTAGCTTCCCAGTGGAATGGCTGGGGCTCACGTGTTGCTAGACAACACATATATGCGCTTGTTCTGTGGGTCATATAGGCTGCGGACCTGCTTGAAACAGCTGAGCCGCGCCGTGGCGCGACCCGTCGCGCTTGAACCCGTCTTGCGGCCCCGCCCCTCCCCCCCCCCAGCCTGGCCGACATTTCCTATCCAGCGCAGCTCTGATTTCGTCATCCATGGTGTCTCGGACCACCCAAGCCAGTACCAGGTCAGTGCCGCGCGCGCAGGCGCCCAGCTGCACGCCCGCGGGCGGCCCGGCACCCCCGCCCTGGGGCCAGCACCGTGCCCCAGCCCCAGCCCCCGCACAGCCCCGCCCCACCCCGCCGTGCCCCCACCGCCGCACGCTACCTTATTCCTCCTCTGCCCCGGCTCCGCACTGCACCTCGCCCTGCTGCCTGCACCTGTGCGGCCAGAGCGCGGACCTCACCTTTTTGAGGCGCATCCCCGTCCCTGGTGGCTCCAACCGCCGCAACCTGCTGATAGCCCCTACCCGCCCTGCCCCAACCGCCGTACCATGTCGTACAGATCTTGGACCTGTCCTTCCTTGAGCGGAAGGTGTCGCTGACGCCGGGGACCACCTTCATCTTCTCTCGGGTGGGGGGCCCATGCGTGGGAGAGACAGGGAGAGGCTCGCGTGTGGGCTGCCCGGGTTCTCCTGCAGCCGCCGCTCCCCGATGTCGGGTGCAGCGGCGGCTCCTACGAAGGCGCCGGCCGGGGCAGGTCTGGGAGGGGAATCACGATGCCGGGTGCCTCGGCTGCCGCGACCCCTGCTGCCGCTCGGGGCGTGCTGGCAGTTGCGCAACAGCGGCCCACCCCCCTTGTGGCGGCCCCTGCTCCTAACCCTCGGCCCTCCTTAGGTGGAGCTGCGCAACGTGCGGCAGAACGCGGGGTTCGAGGTGGACCTGGTGAGGGGAGGAGTGGAGAGGGTCGGGGGAGAGAAGGAAGGGGAGGGGAAGCGGGAGGCGGAGGGCGAGGCGATGGGGACTAGGATTTTCGAGGTGGACCTGGCGAGGGGTGGGCAGGGAGAGAGGCGGTGAGGAAGGGTGGGAGGCAGGGCATGGAGGCAGCTAGGGGCCGGGAGGGAAACCAGGCCTGACACGCTGCGTGTCCCGCCAACGCCCGCAACGCCGCAGTTCACGGAGAGCCCCGGCGCACAGGTGGTGAGTCCTGGAGGCGGCCCGGCCGGGGGGCGGCCAGGCGGGCAGGGGATTTCTCCGCCCCCCGGTACTGACCCAGGGAGGCGCAGGCGCTGGGGAAAGGGCCCCCCCTGCGAGGGGCCATCGCTGCCGGGGTCGCGGCGCAGGGAAAGAGCGTGCGTATGTGCGGCCCTGCGATGTGTGCGGCCCTGCTATGCTGGGTACCGGTAGCATGCGGCTGTGCCGCATTCGTGGCCAGCCGACGTGCATGCGTGCTCGCCTAGCGCACACGACACGAACCCTGCGCGCCTCCCCCTCCTCCTCCCGCCAGGCATACGTGGACATGGTGTACCACTGCCTTTCCTGCCTGCCGCCGCTCCTACTATCACGCCTCCTCACCACCCAGGTGTGTGGGTGCGGAGACCTAAGGGCGCAGGCAGGGACCGGGGGCTGAGCCCATGAAACGAGCCTGCGCGCGGGGAGCGGGGAGGCCGCACCGGCACGCGCTCCGCTGTGGGTGCGACGTGCGAGCCGCAGCCGCAGAAGCAGCGGGGGCCACGCACCGTGCGGGGGGCAGGGGGCTGCGGTGGGGTGAGGGCCGGGGGCCGCAGGGCGAGCTCAGGCACGTGCTGTGCCCCGCGCGTCTGCGGCAGTGCAGCCAGCCCCCGCCCGCCACCCCTGCCCCTCTGCAGCTGCCGCGGCTGCAGGGCGACGACGACGAGCGCTTCAAGCCCAACGTCACCGGCGGCGGCCCCTGGTGCCGCAACCACACGGCGCTGGGCTCCTGCTACCCGCCCGCCAACACGCTGCGGGTGGTGCGCGGCAGGTGGGCGGGCGGCGCGGGGCGCGCCCCGGCTCGCGCCCCGGCGGCACAGCCGTAGCGTGCAGCGCTGGAGCCCGCACGCCCCGAGCCTCCTTTCCCTACCTCCTATTCTACGTCCTTCGTTTGTCCTGCCTGCTGCTGAGGTTGATGTACACCTCCCTCGCTCCCTCCCGCTGCCCTTCCGGCCCCGTGTGCCCGCCCTCCCCCGCGGCAGGGGCCTGCTGGTAGCCCAGGGCATCACCGGCTACAGCAGCGGCGGCGGCTACGCCATCGCCGTGGGCGGCGCAAGCGGCTGCATGTTCCTGTGCGATGACCCGGTGGCGGAGAGCTGCGGCAGCAGCTACGGATACGACTTCTGCGTGCGGTGCGGCAGCGGGGGAAGACATGGGGAGGCAAAGGAAGAGAAAGGAAGGGCGAAAGGGGCATGGCACGTGACGCCGTAGGCCGGACGGGGCGTGCCCGCCCATGGGGTCGCCAGGCGGTGTGTGGCGCACCTACCCACTCACATTGCACCCACGTCGCACCGGCTGCGGCTGCGAATGTGCGTCGCTCGTTCCCCAGGAACAAGATCCGCGATCTGTACCAGGTGGACCGTACCTGGATCCTGTTGGGCGCCGGCGGCCAAGACGCTGGCGCGCCGGCGCCCGGCGCCGCCGCCCGCGCCGGCGGCGGCATCTCCAGCAGCACGGTCGCGATCGCGGGTGAGGCCGCATGGCGGCGCGGGGGCCGCCTGGCGTGGGGACCGTATCGGGACGGGGGAGCCGGCGTCCTCTCAGCCACCATCGCCGTCAAGGCCCGCCCTGCCGCAAGGCACGCCTGACGGACCGCTGCCTTGGGCCCCCTGCCCGCTTCACTGCGCTGCGGCCGCACCCCCTGCGCAGCCGCAGCGGCTGCCGGCGGCACCGTGGCGCTGGTGGTGGCCGTGGCGGCGGCGCTGGTGGTGCTGCGCCAGCGGCGCCAGCGGCTGCGCGGCCAGCTGCCGGCCGTGGACGGCGGCGGCGGCGGCGGCGGCGGCCCGAGCACCATCGCCAGCCCGACCCTGTCGCTGGCGCTGTCTAGCAACAAGGCCGGCGACGTGGAGGGCGAAGGGGCGGCCGCCGGCTGCGGCAGCCGGGGTGGCTGCTTCGGCTCCGGGCTCAACACCAGCACTGCACAGGGCCGCAGGTGCGTCGGCGGCGGCGGCTGCGGGGAGGCGCGCCGGGATCGGGGGCTGCTGGTTCTTGGTGCCCTGCCCTGCGCCGACCTGCGCGCTGTGTTCCGGCTGCTGCGGCAGCTGTGGGCCTGCGCGCCGGACATGTTCCCGCACGACTCCCGGCTGCGCTGGGCTTGGGCCAGCTCGTTCGAAGGGCGCGCTGCGGCCCACGCGCTCCCCGCCCCCGAGCGCCCTGCTGCTCCCGTTGCCGCCCCCAGCGACGGCAGCATGGCGGAGCTCGCCGGAGCCAACGCCGTGGGCACGCCGCGGAAGGTGCTGGCGGCGCCGCAGCCCGTGACCATCGCCGCCGCCGCGGTGGCGCTGGCCGACGTGCCGTCGGGCGTGCCGCACCGGCTGCCAGCACCGCATCCGTCGGCAAGGGAGCTGAGGCTGCCGCAGCCGCTCAGCATCTCCAGCGGAGGCAGCGGAGCCAGCGGCGCCGCCGCCCGGACGCCCGCTGGCGCCGCCGGAGGCAGCGGTCGAGCCAGCGGCAGCCAGCCGCTGACGCCGCTGGCGGCCTTCACGGTGGCGGGAGTCACCGTAGGTGAGTAACGGTAACTGCCACGGAATGTCAAGGACACGCTCCCTCACAGCACGGGGGCACATGGGGGCGTGGCTTGCAGCGAGTCACGGTCACCGTGTCAAGGACTGTGGGGACCGAGGAGAAGGACGGCGGGCTCGGTTCCCGGTTGACCGGCGTTTCAGCGGCAGTCTAGCCCCGCCACACCCTGCCGCTCTGCCGACATGTGGCTGCCTGCCGGCCCCCGCAGAGCTCATGTCGCCCTTGGGCAGCGGCAGCTTCGGCAAGGTGGGCTTTTTGTAGGGAGTTACATGCATGGGGTTACACTGAGTCTCTCCCACCGCGTTAAGGGTTAGAGGCAAGGTGGGCGGCAGGGCCTACGCTGCGGGTCCGGTTGCCTGGCGAGGGGCAGGGATGCGGCAGCTACGGACGCGGCTGGCCGTCCGCTGCAGCAGGGGCTGTGGGCCACGTGCTGTTGCCTGGGGTGGGCGGTCTGCGTGTGAGTAGCAGTCCGTGCGCGCGCCCTCCAGCCGCTGACCAGCACCCCACCCCGACCCCTGCCGCGCGCGCCCGCAGGTATACCGAGGTGCGCTTGGGGGTTTTGGACCTGGGGGGCTCTGACACGAGCGGCTGGGACACGAGGGGCTCTGACACGAGCGGCTGGGACACCGAGGGTCTTGGAGCCCTGTAGAGCCCCGTTGCCAGCTCCCGGCCGCTGCCGCCTGCTGTGGCTGTGGTCCCTGCTCTGCCCGCAGCCGAGCGCCGAGCGTCGTCCCACCGCCCCTCGACCCGCCCCCCTCCTGACCTCCCACCCTCGCCCTCCAGGCACCTGGTGCGGCCGTGCCGTGGCGGTCAAGGTGCTGCAGTACGGCGCCGAGCTGTGCCGCGCAGTGCACAACGAGGTGCTGCTCAGCCAGACGCTGAGGTGGGAGGGCGGGGTGTGTTGAGGGTATGGAGGACAGATCGGCAGGGGGGATTGGGTTGGCCAGCGGACAGGGACGGGCCCCTCCACGCCCTTCTACGCCCCCTCCCCACTACCCCGCCCTCCCTCTCGCCCTCTCCCTTTCCCCGGCCCCCCAGGCACCCCAACATCGTGGCAGCGCTGCACTTCGTGGAGGTGGGCGCTGGGAGACAGGGGCGCGGCGTAGGGCCAGGCAGAGGAGCTCACACAGCAGCCCCGCCCTCCGCGGCACCCGCTGCGGCAGCGCTCTTTGTCCTGCCCTCCCGCCGCCTGCCTTCCCGCCGCCTGCCCTCACGCCGCCTGCCCTCACGCCGCCTCCCCTCGCGCCGCCTGCCCTCACGCTGCCTGCCCTCACGCCGCCTCCCCTCCGCTTCCCCCCACGCCCGCAGGTTGGCCCTGGCGGCCGCATCCAGCACCGCTCCGCGCAGCCGCTGGAGACCGCCCTCTTCCCGGCCCCTACCCAGCCCGCCCTCGTCGACCCAGCGCGCCCGTCCGGAAGCGACGCCCCCACCGGCCAGGGCCCCGGCTCGGGGCTGCCGCTCGCACCTGCCTCTATCGACAGCCGCCGCGGAGGACTGCAAGTGCCGCCCGCGCCCGGGTCCGGCGCTTCGCTTGTGGGCAGCGGCAGCGGCGCCGCCGGCGCCGACTGCGGGCAGCAGTCCTCCTCTGCCGGCGCCGCCGCCGCCGCCGGGCAGCAGTCCTCCTCTGCCGGCGGCGGCGCCGGGCAGCAGTCCTCCTCTGCCGGCGGCGGCGCCGGGCAGCAGTCCTCCTCTGCCGGCGCCGCCGCCGGGCGCGCGGCGGTGCACGCCAGCGCGCTGGCGGCGCTGCACTTTGCGGCGCTGGGTGGCGACGGCGGCGGCGGGGCCGGCGGTGGCGGCGGCGGCGGCAGCAGTCACGGCTTCCTTGTGCTGGAGCTGTGCGAGGGCGGCGCAGCGGACGCGTGGCGGCGGGCGCGGTGGCGGGAGCCGGCGCAGCTGCCCGACATGGTGCGCAGGGGCGGCATAGGTCCCGGTTGGTGTATGTTTGGTCGCTGCGGCTGGGGAGGGGCACAGGCGTGCGCCCGAGCGTGGTGTATGCCGGAGGGAGGCCCCGGCACGGCTGGCGCCGCTCAGCCGCGGCCCGCGCTGCGCTCGGCCGCCGCTGCGCCGCCCGACAACCCTGCCCGCGCGCCCCCTTGTCCTGCGCCACGCTCCGGCCCCTGCTGCCAGGTGGTGCTGCAGCGGCTGGCGCTGGACATTGCCAGCGGCCTGGCCTTCATCCACAGCAGCGGCGCCTGCCACGGAGGTGCGCGGGCGGTGGCGGGGGAACGGACGGAGGGGGGCGGAAGGGCCGCACGCGTGCGGGTCTGTGTGGGGGTTTGGGGGCCTTCTGGGGGAGCGTGGTCGGGGTTGCGGTGTGCCTGCCACGGCGGTGCGAGCGTTGGGTGCGGGGGACGGAGGGAATGGATGCGTGCGGGTTTGTGTAGGGGTGACATGGCGGGGTGTGGGTGTACCATCGAGGCGTGGAGGCCGCGGGGGTGATCGGGCAAGGGCAGCTCAGCCGCACCTGCGCACGGCCGTCGCAGCTGCGGCGCGGGGGCGGCCCATACCTCACGTCCCCTGCGCCCTTGCTCCCTGTCGCCCCCCGCCCAGACGTCAAGCTGTCCAACGTGATGCTGTGCTTCAGCATGCCGCCCGCCTCCGCCGGCCTCACCTCCGCCGGCCCCTCCGCCGCCGGCCCCTCGGCCGCCGGCCCCTCCGCCGCCGGCCCTTCCACCACCGGCGTCGGGGCGGAGTTCGGCAGCCCCGCCCCTTCGGCGAGCGGGCGCTCAGGCTCACAGTATTCCGGCCCCTCCGGCCCCTCCGGCCCCTCCGGCCCCCGTCCGGGCGGCCGGCTGCTGGCCCGCGGCTCCACGGACGCCACGCAGCTGTCGAGCGGCGGCGGCGGGGGCTACGCGCTGCCGCTGCGGTGGCTGGGCCTCACGGCAAAGGTGCGGGCGCCCGCTGGCTGGGTAGGGGCGCCGGCCGCCAACGGCGCGCCGCCGTGCATCCGGGGGTGACGCAGGTGCCGGCGGCCAGCGAACTCCTCGCCTAGCCGGCCGCTGCCCATCCTCCCCCCGCCCGCCTGATCCATGCGTACCCCTCGCTCCCCCTGCCCGCTCGCTGCCCTCAGCTGGGCGACCTGGGCCTGGCTCGGGTGCTGGGCGCGGACGCCAGCCACGTCAGCACGCGGCCGCACGGCACCGCCAGCCACCTGGCGCCCGAGGTGTGGGCGGAGGGCCACATCAGCCAGGTGCGGGGCGCGGGTTGGGGGGTGGGAACAAACTGGCGAGCGCATGTGTTGGCGCGTGACGAGCAGACCGCAGAGGGGCGGGGGCCGTCGTAGCGGGCCATCGGCCGTCCCTCTGCTCCTGGGTCTGTTGAGAACTAGGTAATAAGAGAAGGGGAGGCGTCGGGCGGGTGCTGCGGCTGCGGAGGGCAAGAAGGGGCGGGTTGCGCAGCGCAGCGCCTGGAGGCGCCAGGGAGCGGACCTTGACCCGCCGCGGCTGAGCTTGTGCGCAAGACACCGGCTGTTGGGCCCCCGCTTCTGTCTCAGCCAGCTGCCGCCCCTCCCCTCCCTGCCTCCCATCCCCTCTCCCTTCCCCCGCAACGCACCCATCGAACCCCCAGGCCAGCGACATTTACGCACTGGGCATCACACGTGAGTGGCGGCGCGGGGCACGCACGCCTGCTGGCCGGGGGCCACCCGGGCTGCAGCGCCAGCACGCACGCTGCCACAGCCACCTAGTAGCATGCCCGACGGTTGCTGCGCCGCTCGGTCGCGCGCTGCCGGCCCTCGCTCACCGCCCCCCCTCCCGCTGCCCCTCCCGCTGCCACCGCACCGCCAGTGTGGGAGCTGGCCACGGGCGAGCGGCCCTGGCGCGGCCTGGGCCCGGGCGCCATCCTGCACCGCGTCATGATTGCCGCCGGCCGCCCGCCGCTGCCGCTGTGGCTGCCGCCGGCCTACGCGCAGCTCATGGTCGAGTGCTGGGCGCAGGCGCCCGGCGACCGGCCCACGGCCGCCACGGTGGCGCGCCGTCTGTCGCTGTCGCTCATGGGCGCAGGCACCTCGGAGGCGGCGCTGCTGACCAGCCGAGGCTCGGGGCCCTGCGGCGCGGGCGCGCGCGATGGCAGCGGCCACGGGGGCAGAGGCAGCAGGGCCTAGCGGCGTGCTGCGCGGAGGTTGACGTGGCGGCAGGTGGAGGTGGCGGCGTGGTGTCTCGTCCTGGTGCGCTGGGGAAAGGGGCGGCGCGGTACGAGCTGTTGACGTGAACGTGCTTGATTTCGGGTCATGAATTGATGTGGCTCGCGGGTCGCTGGCGCTGCCTGGTGTCAGCTCGCCCGGCTGGGTGATGCGGCTCTGACAGGACGGCTGGGGGTCGGGGGCCATGCGTTAGGTGCTCAAGTCGTGGTCGCTGACGGTGCGGACCCATGTACTGGCCTGGGGGGATTCGCCGGGGGCTGTTCGAGATTGCTAATGCGTACGTGTGTGCATGCGATGCGTGTGTGCGTGTGCTCAGAAGTAGGAACAGAAAGTATGTGTGCATCTACGGTATCCAAAATGCTGTGTTCCGGCTCGTATGCCGCAGTCCGATGACGTGTCCGGCCGTTACTGCTGCGCGCCTGCTCAAGTACTGAACGACATGTCGTGGGGCGGGTATCATGAGACCTAGGATGGCGGCGGGGCCTGCGCAGGCAAGCTGAATGTGGGTCGGAGGCGCGCGCCGTGACGTGACGATAGTTACTCGTGCCGCGCCGCGGGGCTGCCGCGCAGCGGCGTGCCTGTGCCGGCGGCGGCGCTTCGGGTTTGGGGCGCACGGCGCGGCATTGTCGGGATATTCCGTGTGTGCATGCCGGGGGTGCCCGTCGGGTCCATGGGGCCATGCCCTACGGCACGGCACGAGTGGGGGGCGGTACTCCCGCGGTGTGCTGGCTTTGCTATAATTTAATTGTGCTGGGTGCTGGCGCACTCGCCGCTGGGCCCGGCCTGCACCGGGTGCACGCCGGGAAGCCGCCCCAGCGGGCAAGGCCGCAGAGGCAGGCTAGCGCGAGGCGCTGCTGGCGTTGCTGGCGTACGAGCCATTGAAGCTGGGCTTACAGGTTTGGAAGCATTGGCTCGCTGGCTGGGGTGGGTGGGTGTCACTGTAGCACCAACGGGGGGTGGGTTGCGGTCTGGCATCGCCGGTGTGTGTGTGTGTGTCGCTGATGGCGTGGCGCCAGGGCTCGTTGCGCTGGGGTCGGCTTTTTGAAATAAGAATGAATGGTGTGGCTGGTTGTAGAGCCCTTGAGACCTTGGGCTGCATCCGCACGTGAGGAAGCCGCCGCCTGCCGCCCCTGCGCAGCACCAGCGCACGCATGGCGGCGCTCGGCTGCCGGGGCGTCGTGAGCTGCGGCGGCCGCGACAGCAGCAGCACTCAGCTGCTGGGCCTCATGGCCCTCGGAGTGCCATGGCCCATGCGCGCGCTGGCAGCAGCAGCAGTAGCTGGAACGGCATTGACGCCGCCGGCTGCCGTCCTGCGCCGCGCCTCTCGGCCGCCTTGTCTGGGGTACCGTGCCCTGACTGCCACGCTGGTCCGACATGGAAATCCTCCTGTGCCAGGGGGCGGCCCCACCCTGCTTATACGTGAGAACCCTCGCTGTCTGCTCTCACCCGGATCGAGAGCCAGCTGGACATAGGACGTCAGCTCTTTGGATGGGGTTCAAGGGGCGGGGGGCTCTGGTGACAAGGGCGGGAGCCGGGGTACGGCTGCATCGCGCCCGGACTTCATGCTTCTCCTATAAACCCTTCGTGGCACGGCCCCTTCGGCTCCAGTATCGGGCCCCAAGGCGCCTCCACCCGGATGCTGCCCGGGGGGCTCCCCTAGCCTTGGGCGTCGGGATGCGGGGCCAGGACCTGCCAGGGACGGGGCGCTTCAGGCTTTACCGGCTTGTGCGAAGCGTGTCGTCCCTTGTCACCCCCGCCCGCGGTTCCCTTGTCCCCTCGCCCGCTCTTCCCCCGCCTGTGCGCGAGCTTAACATGCATCGTGGCTGTTGGGGTGGGTGTCCATGGGGGCCTGGGGGTAGGGCGATGACCGCACTCTGCCTGCGGGGTACGACTGCATCGCCTGCGGGGAGGCTTAGTCGCGCACTCAATACACATCGTAGTCATACCCCTGCTGCCGCAATATACCTAGTGCATACCCTTGAAAGCCGCTGCGACATCAACGCATTGAGGCGGGGTAGCTAGGACCAGATGGCGCGGGTGTTCCGCGGCGGCGCGGGCTTCGCCCGGCCGGAGAACGCGCTCAAGCGTGCTGACGAGCTTGAGGCGATCGGGCAGAAGAATGCTGCTCTGCAGACGCTGCACGATGTGGTGTGCAGCAAGAAGCACCGCACCTGGTCCAAGACCTTTGAGTCGATCATGTTGCGCCACGTCGAGCTCTGCGTGGAGATGAAGAAGCGCAACTACGCCAAGGCGCGTCGGCGCAGGGGCTAGCGCGGGGAGGATCGCGCGTGGCGGCGAGCTTGCGCGGGCTCACTCTGATGCCCCTCGCCGGCTCCCCACGTGCAGGAAGCACTGCTCCAGTACAGGAACATGTGTCACCAGGTCAACATCGGCTCGCTGGAGGAGGTCATCAAGCATTTCCTTAAGCGGGCCGCCGACAAGGCGGAGGAGGCCCAGGCGAAGGCTGCGGTGAGCCTTCTTTGCCCGATCTAATCTGTAGAGGCCCTGCACAGCGAAAGAGCCGGTCGCGGTCGTTCTTTCGATCGAACATCGGTCGTTGCTCCAGCAGTGTGCCTTCATTAGCCAAACAAAATCGTGACGTACTGAAACTGTTGGATTGCACTCGTTGGTTTAGAGAGCTCACGTTCCGCTGGCGACAAATGCGCGCAATTGTATGTTGCACGGACGCTGGACTGACGGGCACATCGTATGTGGCTCCACACAGGCCGTGACGCTGGACGTGGAGGACCTGGAGGAGGATGCTAGCCCCGAGGAGCTCATGCTCAGCTATGTCAGCGGCGAGAAGAACAAGGTGCGCTTGGGCTGGAGACGCTGCCTCATTGACACTATGCAAGCAGTGGACTGCATGGGGTTAGGTACAAACAGCTCGCGGGCCGCCGGGGGACTGGCGTGCCGTGAACTAAGAAGGGCTGACCCATGGGCGGCCTCTCGGCGTGACCCGTCCACAGCAGCACCCGCGCACACGGCTTCGGCGCCACAGAAGCGCCCGCGTGCCTCGCTGCCTCCCCCACATACCTGCTCCGCCTCACCAATCCAACTCCCTGCCGCCCCGACCCGTGCACAGGACCGCACGGACCGCGAGCTGGTGACGCCCTGGTTCCGCTTCCTGTGGGAGTCGTACCGCAGCGTGCTGGAGATCCTCCGCACCAACCCCAAGCTGGAGTCGCTGTACGCCATGACGGCCACCAAGGCCTTCCACTTCTGCCTCCAGTACAAGCGCACCACGGAGTTCAAGCGCCTGTGCGACATCCTGCGCCAGCACCTGACCAACCTCATCAAGTGGGTCGCCCGCGCCGCTCCCGCGTCACCAGCGACAGCGCCATTGCCCGAATCCCCACTGCCCGCCCCAGCTGCCCTCCTGCCCTCTTACCCCTTTTCCCTCTTCCCGCCCTCTCTCCCCATCTCCCCCGTCACCGCGAGCAGCAAGATCCGCGACTCGCGCGATGCGGGCCCCGAGACCATGACGATGCACCTGGAGAGCCGCTTTGAGCAGCTGCGCGTGGCGTGCGAGCTGGAGCTGTGGGGCGAGGCCTTCCGCAGCGTGGAGGACATCCAGCAGCTGATCCAGCTCACCAAGAAGCAGCCCAAGGCGCCCCAGCTGGGCTCCTACTTCACGCGCCTGACGCAGATCTTCGGTGTCGCCGACAGCCCGCTGTACCACGCGTTCGCGCAGTACCGCCTGTTCACTTTTGCGCGCTCCAACGCGCGCGGCATGGCGGCCTCGGACTACCAGCAGATGGCCACGGCGGTGCTGCTGGCGGCGCTGGCCATGCTGCCGTACGAGCGCAGCCCGGCGGGCGGCGCGCGGTCGGGCTCGGACGCCATCAGCGCGGAGCAGGAGAAGGAGCGCGCCAACCGCATGGCCACCATCCTGGGCTTCCAGGCGGTGGGTGGAGGCGGATGCGGCAAGGGGCGGGGGGGAAGGGCTGGATGGATGGTGGTTCGAGTGGAGTAAGGGGCGCGCATCGCAGGGCCAGGGGCGGTAGCTGGCGCCGGCTCCCTGCTGAAGCCTCTCTCGCGCCCCAACCGCGCCTCCCCATTTCCTCGCCCTCCTTTGCCCAGGACGCCAAGCGTGACGCGCGCAACCTGCTGACCCGGCAGTCGCTGCTCACGTACATTGCCCAGAGCAACGTGATGGCGCTGGTGCCGCCGGAGGCGCGCGCCATCTACAACGCGCTGTCGCAGGACTTCAGCCCGCTGGACCTGTGCGCCAAGCTGGCGCCCCTGCTGGACAAGCTGCCGGAGCTGGCGGCCGTTCCGCTGTCCAACGCCGCGCCCGTGCGCACCGTGCCCGTGGACAAGTGAGGCAGCGGGGGAGGCAGCGAGCGAGTGGCTGCAGCAGCGGCAGCGGCGGCGGCTATGGGGGGGGGGTGCAGTAGCAGCAGATGGAGATGGCGGCGGGCGGCGGGCGATATTGCAGCGGCCGTGTTGTCTTCGTGGTGTGGTGTGGGCCAGGTTGTCGAGCTCGTGTGCCTTCTTGTGGTCCCTGCGTCCCTGCAGGTACATCCCAGCGCTGAAGCAGGCGGCGGTGCTGCGGCTGCTCAAGCAGCTGAGCGAGGTGTACAGCGTGATGCGCATCAGCGAGCTAGCGGAGCTGGTGCCCTTCTACACCTTCGCCGAGGTGGAGGCGGTGGTGGTGGACGCCGTCAAGTTCGAGTACCTGCAGGTGCGGCGGGGTGGCATGCGGGCGGGGCCGGGGCGGGGAAACGGGCGGTTTGACAGCGAGGGCGGGAATAACGTTGCCGGCTTGCGATCGTCCTCCCATGCTCTCATCATGACGTTGGGTTCCTTCCCTGGGTGCTTTCCTTCCCTCTGCCAGATGCGTGTGGACCACCGCAACGGCACGCTGCACTTCGGCGCGCAGAGCGTGGAGAGCGACAAGATCCGCGGCCACCTGTCGGCTCTGGCCAAGCGCCTGGCCAAGGCCCTGACCATGACGCGGCCCGGCCCCGCGCCGCTGCCGCCCGCCGAGGTGGCCCGCCGGAAGGCCATCATCGCGGCGGCCCGCGACACGCTCGAGGGCGAGCACGTCAAGGCCGTGGCGAGGAAGGTGCGTGCGCGCATTGGAGGCCGTGGACTGAAGTAGAAAGTGACGAGGGCGACGACGTCCGGCTGAACAATTGGGATTCTGGCTCCTGTCTGACGTGCCCTCTCCTGGCTGGGCTGTGCCGCGGCCCGCATCCGCTCCCAGATGGCCATTGAGAAGAAGAAGGAGGAGCAGGAGCGCGCGGAGAAGGAGGCCGAGAAGGAGGCCGCCGAGCGCGCCCGCGTGCAGGCCGCCATGGCCGCGCGCAACGAGGAGCAGCGCCGCCGCGAGGAGGCCGCGCGCCGCGAGGCGGTGAGTCGAGGCTCGCCGGCGACAGTTCACTTGGGGTGGGAGGGAGGGTCCCAAAATTCAGCTTTTGCCCGGCTGGCTGTATGCGTGTGAGTATCGTCGCCTCCGCCCACCTGCGTGCTTATCGCGCTGCCTGCGTCCCCCAGGACCGCATCCAGCGCGAGATGGACGAGAAGGAGCAGGAGGAGCTGCGCGCGCAGATGGCGGCACGCAACATCAAGGTGGGGCTGGGCTGCGGCGGACGGAGGAAGCGTGCACCTGCTCGGGCTGGCATTGGCGCATGGAGCGTCATGTGCCTATGCTGCGACCGGCGGACGGCAGCATCCACGGATTCACACCGCCTGCCTGTGCGCTGGACATGCAATCCGGCTCGAACACGCCCTTGCGCGCTGTAGCCCTGTCCTGAATGGCCAACCCTCTCATCGTTAACCTCTGCCTCTGCAGATCAAGGAGGGCGAGAAGCTGGAGAAGAACGCGGTGGTACAGAACCTGATGGACGAGCGCAAGAAGGAGCTAGCGGAGCTGGAGCGCAAGATGCAGAAGATGGGCCGCAACATGGACCACCTGGAGCGTGCCAAGCGCGAGGAGGAGGCGCCCTACCTAGAGGTGCGAGGGGCGAGGGTTGGGACGGCGAGGAGCTGCGGGGGGGAGCAGCCGAGGGGGGCTGTGTTGCTATCTATTCTCGGTGCGGCTACGTACTGACGCTCGCTCGCTCGTGTCGCGTTTCCGCAGGCGGCCTGGAAGGAGCGCCAGGAGGCGGACCGCGCGCACTGGGAGGCCAAGCAGAAGGAGGACGCGGCCAAGCACCGCGAGGCGTGGGAGGTGGACGTCAAGATCAAGAAGGAGCTGGTGGGTGCTGTGGGGCAGGGGCTGGGGGTGCTCCAGGGCATGTATCAAATGAGCACGCGTATGCATGGTACCCCAGCTCGGCACGGTACGGGCGCAGGAGTTCAGTGGTTCGCTGTCGCATGGCGCCACCCCCGCCCCACCACCTGTCTCAAGCTCCCCCCTGTGTTCCCACCCCAACCCCACCACCACCACGACCCACGACCGCCAGGCTTACATGGTGCCCGACAAGGAGGTGTTTGCCGGCCTCATCATGCAGCGCCGCGAGGCCGAGTTCCAGGCTCTGCGCCGCGAGCGCGAGCGCCGCCTTGCCGAGGTCCGCGCCCAGCGGCGCTACCAGCGCGAGATCGAGCGGCGGCGCGCCTACGTCACGCGCTGCCGCCAGGAGGTGGAGGCGCGCCTGGCGGAGCTCGAGGAGCAGCGCAAGCGCGAGGAGGAGGCGCGCAAGAAGGTGGGGCGCGTGGGGGTGCGGCAAGGCCGGTGCGGCGCCCATGTCATGCATACGGTGCACAAGGAAGCGGTGATGGTACACACAAATATACATGTTGAACTACAACCCACTCGTGGGAATGAGTCTACCTATCTCAGTGGCTGAGCTTCACGCACCTTCCAATGCGCACTCAAGTTCCCTCCACACAGCCGTACTGGCCTCCATGCCGAGCGACCGTGCGCATCCGCTTCGTTGTGCGCGCGCCTGTTCGTCCAACCTTCTTGCTCTCGCCATCGCCATCTCTCTTCCGCAGGCTGAGGAGGCGGAGCGCAAGCGGAAGCTGGACGAGGCCCTGGCCCGGCAGCGCGCCAAGGACGAGGAGATCGAGCGCCGCAAGGCCGAGGAGCGCGCCGCCCTGGGCGTGGCCACACCGGCCGCCGCTGCCCCCGCCGCTGCCTCGTCTTCCGCCGCCTCGTCGGCCGCCGGCGGTGGCAACCGCTTCCTGCCGCCCCACCTGCGCAACCAGCAGGGTGGCGCTGCGCCCGCTGCGGCCGCGCCCGCTGCCGCGCCTGCGGCGGCCGCTGCGGACGCCGGCGACGAGAGCGGCTGGCGCCGCCGCGGCGCCGAGGCCCCGCCGCCTGCTCGCGACTTCGGCAGCGCCGCCCCGCGTGCGGACGGCTGGCGCGACAGGGACGCCCCGCCGCGGGACGCGCCGGCGGCCAGCGGCGGCAAGTTTGTGCCACCGGCGCAGCGCGCCGCGCCGGCCGCGGGCAGCGCGCCGCCGCCTGCTGCCTCTGCGGCGGCGCCGGCTGCAGGTGGCGGCGGCGCCAAGTTCGTTCCGCCGCACCTGCGCAACCGGGGCTAGGGTGCTGGCGGCGTAGCGCGCACAGGAGCGCTGTTGCGGTCTCAGTTGTGTGCCGTGAGTGGCGGTGTACGTGTTGGACGGTATGCTTATAAAGCGACTGGGCTGGTGCAGGTGTCCGGGGCTGCTGCAAGTACTGAAATGGCGTGGCTACAGGCAACCAGGAGCAGGACTCCGTATTGCGGCAATGGTGAAGCTGCCTAACGCGGCAGGGCGCAGGCGGGGTGTTGGTCGCAGTGGGTTCGGTTGGCATGGGCGAATGCCCTGCGGATGTAATCGACCAAGAAGCGATGCACGAGGGACTCCGCACGGTGCAAAGAAGATGCGGCAGCGAACAGTCTCCCGGCTCAGAGCTGAGGTACATGCAGCACTAGTTCGGGGCGCTGCTGTAGCCAGCCACTACGAGCCAATGTTCCGTGAGTTCCCGCCAACGGCCCTCGTCCCGCCACCTGTACGGATGTTGGCGGCCACCCCTCGCTAGACATAGACGCACACGCCCTTTTGCTTTAACTTCGGTGCATAGTGTTACCGCTACCAGCAGGCTCGCTTGGAACACAAGTGCCTGTCCTCAGCGCCACCGCGATGCTCTGCCCGGCGATATGGGCGCGCCTGCCCAGAGAGCTGCTTCTCAGCATTGCCGAGATGTCGGAGCACAACGAGCACGCGGCGACCTGGCGCCAGGTGTCCCGCGAGTTTGCAGCGCGTTGGCCTGGCATCGTTACAATCCGCCTGTCGCAGCCAGTGCCCCAACACGCCTTCATAGCAACATGGGGTGCTCCCGGCGCTCTCGAACCACTCCAAATGTGGAAGCGGCGCCGCCTGGTCGGCCTGACCGCCGCGTCGGGTGTGCAACGCAACCTGGCGCTGGCGGCCAACGTTGCCGGCTGCGCGCTGCAGCTCTGCGGTGCTATGGAGGCGGCTGCTGGCGCCGGCCAGCTAGAGGCCTGCCGCTGGCTCGCAGCCGCTGGCGCGGCCGCCAGTCCTGACGCGCTAACAGCCGCAGCCCGGGCCGGCCACCATCACGTGTGCCACTGGCTGGTGTCCGAGGCAGGCCTTGAGGGCGGCATCCTGGCCGCCGCTTCCGCCCTGTCCGGCGGCCATGTAGAGCTGGCAGACTGGCTGCTGCGGCTGCGTCCCGATGACGGAGCCGCAGCCCTGACGCTCGACCAGCACATGCAGCAGCGCCTGCTGGAGGGCGCCGCGGAGGGCTGCGACCTGCCCTCCCTGCGCCGCCTGGTGGCCGCGCACCGCATCGACCTGGCCGCCGTCGGCGCCTGGCGCGTGCCCACGTTTGGCCGTGAACCGCCCTCCGCCGCGGCCTGGGTGCTCGAGGCCGCCGCCGCCAGCGCCACGCCCGACTGGGCGGCCAAGACCGCCTGGCTCGAGGCCGAGCTGCACTGCCCGCCCGCCACAGTCGGCCCTGCGGCCTTTGCGCGGGTCGCCAGGCGCTGCGGGGCGGGCGCCGCGTCGCGGCTCACCAGGCTGGTTGAGCGGGGCTATGGCCCGCGGGCCGGCGGCCAGGGGACCGGGGCCGACTTCGTCAGCGCCGCAGTGATGGGTGCGGTGGAGGCGGGCAACACGGGCCTGCTGGAGGCGTTGCTCGGCCGCACCTGCAGTCATGAGTCACCGGTGCCCGCCGACCTGTTGTGCCACACCGCGGCCAGGTGTGGGCAGCCAGCGGTGCTCCAGTGGGCACTGCAGCGCCGCGGCGAGCGAGCGGCCCCGCCCTGCGCTGCGACGTTGCTGGCGGAGAGCTGCCGGCGCCGGGGCTACACGGCCCGGACAGCCGGTGCAGGGCACCTCGCGGTGGCGGCCTGGGTGGCGGAGTCGCCGCTGCTGGCAGCCTGGACGGCGGCCGCAAGCGCTGCGGAGCGGAGGAAGGCGGCCGAGCACCTGGCGACCCACGGCGACCGTGCGCTGCTGCAGCGAGCGGAGCAGGTGCTGCTGGCGGCGGCGGGCCGGGTGGACGAGCTCGGCGCTGCTGTGGCGTCGGCGACTGGCGCGAAGACCGGCGCTGCCGCCGTCGGTACCAGGGACGCGGACCCGAATGCCGCCCAGCCGGCTGCCGGCGCCGTCGCACTCTGGGGCGAGGAGAGCGTTTGCGCGGCTGTTGCAGCCGGCTGCGAGGAGGCGCTGGAGTGGCTGGTGATGGAGCGCGGCGCGCCCTGGGGGCAGGTGGGCGGTCATGAGCGTCGGTGTCACGACACGGGCTGCGCGTGACGTGTGACGTGGGCAGCCAGGTGCCGTGGGTGGACGGGTAGCGGGCATGTCCCACGAGGGCCTGTTCTCCGGCAGTCACTGGTTACGCTGCTTCCGTCGCAGGCGAGCGGCGAGCTGTACCGGTTGGCCATGAGAACGGGCGACCTGCACACGATCCGCGCTCTAAGACGGCTGGGCTGCCCCTGGGGAGTGCCAGGCGAGGCCGCCATCTGCCCCTGCCCGCCTCCGCCGGTGCTGCAGCTGCTGGCGGAGCTGGGCTGCCCCGCAGCCTGGCTGCAGGCCGTGGCGGGGGCGGGCCGCTGCGGCCGTGTGCTGCCGCGGGGTGTGGCGGAGTGGCTGGGGCGATGAGCGGGCCTTGAGGCGGCGTTGGCGGGGGAGGCGGAAGTCCGGGTTGGTGCCAGGGACGGCAGCCACGAAGTCCTGTTGGGTGGCTGGGAGAGTCCCGGGGAGGGGAAGGTGTGCTTTGTGAATGGGCGCGGCCGCCTAGTTGGCGAATTGGGTTGGCCTGCGTCAGGACGGTTGCGGGTTCTGCATTGCTGGCTCGCTTGTTCTGTTGCTCTTTTGCGTCTTGCATGTCTCAAGTGCCAGTGAGGGCTGGGACGCTTGCGCGGACGCTGATGCCACAATGGTGCTGAATGGTAACGGGCGAGGGCGCAGCCCCCAACGAGCCGATCATCGGCTCCTCAGCATCGCCGGGTCGGGAGTTCCTCCTGTGCTGGATAACAAAGCAACGCTTACACAGCCTGCAGAGACAGGCCGCCTCCTGCTGCAGCTGCAGCTCTGCGGCCGCCGAGGTCTCGCTGCCACCGCCCATCGCCAACCAAGTCGGCGGTACCGTTACCAGGCGGGGCCTCGAAGTCAGTCAATTCCCTCAATCTACCGTACATCTAGGCCAAGCGGCCGCCTAGAGCCCGGCGCTGGCTACAGCGCGACAGGCGCAGGCTCGAGCCCGGCGGCTCACGCCTTCCATCCGCTACGCATTATTCTACAGCAGCTGCTGCCTCGCGGCGTCCGAACCTTTCGCATGCCCATCGTCCTCGCAAGAAGCCGTCAACGACCGTCCGCATACGAACATCAATGCGCCGGCACCCCCCGCGTAACCTCATCCGTTGTAGTGCACAATGCGGCAGCTCTCCTATAAGGTACCCCCTAGCTCAAGTGCCCTAGAATGAATGCACGCAGCGCCCCCATGCCCCACCCCATCCCCGCCCGCCTCCCACGGTACTCGACAGCCTACGCCCGCACCCCCAGCGGCTGCGCCCGCGCCGCCGCCCCCAGCGCCGCCTCGTGCTCCTCCTCGCCCCGCCCGCCCTCCCCGCCGCCCAGCAGCTGCCCATACGACGGCTCGCAGCTCAGCTCGCCGGCCTCCTCGCCGCCGCCGCCCACCACTAGCACGTCGCAGCCGCTGCCGCCCGCGTGCCCGGCCCCGTCCAGCCCCGGCGGCAGCGACGACCGCCGCGCCGCCAGCGCCCGCAGGTCAGTGTCGGGCGGCGAGGGCGGCAGCGAGGCGCCGTCGCCCGTGGTGGCGTAGCTGGGGGCGGCGCTGGGGCTGCCGCAGCTAGTGCCGCCGCCGCCGGGCCCAAAGCCGCGCGGCGCGGGCCGGCGGCCGGCGGCGTCGGCGGTGCCGGGCCGGCTGCTGGTGGCGCGGCGCTGCTGCCAGGGTTGCTGCTGCTGCGAGGACGAGGCTGCCGCGCCGGCGGGGGCGGCGTCACCTGGCAGCGCGTGCTGCTCCCAGTACTCGAGCAGCGACGTCACCTGCGGGGGGAGAGGAGCGGGACAGGTGCGGAGAGGTGCTCGAGTCAGCCCGGGATTGGGGCAGGCAGCCGTCCCTCTGTCCGTGTCCGGAAAGCCCCTCGCAGGGCACACACGTTGTTCTACCTAACACGAACAGACCAGCTCGCGCGGCCCAAACCCCGACCCCACAAACCCACTTTGAAGCCGCTGAGGTCCGCCAGACGCGCCCGCATGCGGCTGTCACGGTCCGGCAACCGCGCCACGTCGTCGCAGCGCGCAGCGGGCGTCGAGTCGGCCGAGTGGCCGCCACCGGCCGCGCCCTTGGTCGCGCTGCCGTACAGCCCGCGCGGCCGGGGCGCCAGCACGGGCGTGCGCGCGTAGGCGTCCTGCGCGCCAGCCCAGCATGTGGCCAGGGTGGCATGTCATGGCAGGCGGCGGTGCGGGCGAGGCGCAGCAGGCTGCTGCGCCGCCGTGCTCCCATGCGTGGCTCCTAACTTGTGCGTGCCTGCTGCTCCGGCGTACGGCCGCACCCACCTGACGCCGCCCCGTGTCGGGCGAGGGCCGCTGCCCCGCGCTGCCGTTGCCGAAGGGCGCCGCCGCGGCCGCTCCCCCGAAGGCGGCGAGCAGCTTAGCGCGCCGCTGCTGCAGCCTCAGCTTGCGGCAGTGTGCTCGCGCCACCTGTGGTGAGGATTGCAAGGATGGCAGGTGGGAAAGAGGCGCTGCCGTGGGGCCGGCAAGAGGCATCAAACAAACCAGCGCCACTTGCGATGCCCTGCGCCAACAGCCTCCCTCGGCCCCAGGGACATATGCCCCGATCACCGTCACCAGCCGGCCGCCCAGGCCAGCCGTGCCCGCTGCACACCTTGCCGCGCCACGCCGCCTGCACCACCACCGCCACCTTGCTGAGCAGCCAGTAGCGCAGCAGCGCCGACCGCAGCCGCTCCGCCAGCACGCTGCCGTCGCGGTGGCGCCGCCACACGCGCTGGCAGGCTAGTGCGGCCCGGTGCAGCGGCAGCACCTGGAGCCAGGACGCATGGCGGGGCAGGACCGGGCAGTCCGAGGTTAGCGGTCGCACGTGACTGTGTCCCCGGCCATCCCAGTTCGCCACACCCCGTGGTCCGGTCCCGTTTCCCATCCTCCCTCCCTTCCCTCCCTCCTCCGCGCACCTGGAGGTACAGCTGACGCGCCATGTGGCCCTTCCACGCCGCCTGGATGGCCACCGCCGCCCGCCAGTAGCGCAGCACGCCGCAGTACTCTCGCCGCACCACCGTGCGCCGCCAGGCCGTCTGGAAGATGAGCGCGGCGCGCTCGCGGCGGATCTCCTGCAGTGGGACACGAGGCGGGCGAGAAGCGTGGGTGGCGGTGAGGCGAGACCGTCATCGCGTGAGTTGCTTGTCGTGTCCAAACTCCCTGGAGGGGACCCCGGCTCGCTGCGCACGGCGCCGCGCCCCATGCGCCCCCCCATTAGGCCACCGCCCACCTCGATGTTCCGCCGCAGCACCACGCCGCGCCACACGGCCTGGATCGCCACCGCCGCTTGCCGCAGGCGCAGGAAGCGCAGCCGGTCGCGGGCGCCCCGCCAGGCGCGCTGCAGGGTGGTCGCGGCCGCCTCGCGCCGCAGCCGCTCCGCCAGCCGCCGGGCCAGCAGGCCGCGGGTGTGCGCCTGAAGGGAGCAGCGTAGGGAGGGGTGCCGAGCGGTGGGGGGGGGGGTGTGCGGCCGCCGCGAGCCGTCACGAGGTGTGGCGGAGCTACTGCGGCACTCCCTCCGATGAAGGCCCCCCCACACACACATGGTCGCGCCCACATCCGCCCCTGTGCACTGACCTGGATGGTGACCACCGCCCAGCGCACCACCGTGTACCAGCGCTGAACCTGGGGGCGAGCGGACGGGGGGAGCAGGCAGGGACCAGGTCAGAGGGAGTTGAGGGAGGATGCCATCCAGCGATTTGCCGACAGACCGGCAACCAGAGCCTCCCAACCTCCTCCCCTGCCTGGGTCACGACCGCCCGACGCACCCCTCCCTCAGCGCCAGCCGCGCACCTGCAGCCGCCGGTAGTGCGCCTGGATGAGCGCCGCCGCGGCGCCCGCCACCTCCAGGCGCAGCCGCTCCAGGGCGGTGGCGGCAGAGGAGCGCAGAAAGACCTTGGTGTGGCCTAGGTGGCCGAGGGCCGAGGGCGAGCAGCCCGAGGCGGCCGCGGCGGCCGCCAGCACCGCCTGCGCCGCGGGCCGCAGCTCGGAGATGGGCAGCGAGGCCAGCGAGGGGGCGGGGGAGGCGGAGGGGGGCGAGGCGGCGGCTGCCTTGCGGCGCAGCTCCAGCACAGGGCCGGGGCACAGCTGCCAGAAGTGCTCCAGGAAGGCCGCGTAGGGGCGCCTGCGCGGGCGGACGTGAAGTGGGGCCGGGATTGAGAGGCGAGGATGGCGGCGGTGTTAGGAACGGCCAAAGGGCATTCAAGGGCCGGCCTCCTGTCGCTGCTCCCTGCCCTCCCTGCTCCTGTCCTGCCCCACCTGTAGGCGAAGCCCGCGCAGGCGATGCGCACCGCCTCCATCACGCCGCCGCAACGCAGTTGCGCTAGGCTGTAGGCGGGGTTGAAGCCCGCCGCCGCGGTGCCGCCCGGGTTGGGCTTGACGCAGCGCACGTAGTGCGGCGCCAGCGGCGCCAGGGAGGCCATCAGCTCGCCCAGCTGCCGCCGGCACAGCGCCGACACGGAGCGGAACTGGAACTGGCTCTGCGCCGCGCCGCGGCCGCCGGCGGCGCCGCTGGGGTTGCCGTTGCCGCTGCCGGCGGCGCCGCTGCCGCTGGTGCCGGCTGGCTGCTCGGGCGCGAAGAGCTCGGCGAGCAGGGGCTGCGAGGAGGCGCGCATGAGCTGCGTGTGCTCGGCGACCACGTAGTCGCGGTTCTTGTCAATGAAGTTACGCGCGCTGTAGGTCACGGAGCCTGGCAGGGGTGGGGTGAGGTGGGGTGGGGTGAGGTGAGGAGAGGCAGGGGGTTGGGTCGGGTGAGGAGAGGCCGAGGGTTTGGAGGAGGAAGGGGAAGGAGGGAACAAGGCGGAGTGAGCAGGGCGGTATGGGCAGCGGGAGGAAGCGGAGCCGATGGGCGGAGCGCGCAGGGCGGGAGCAGGGAGCGGACGGTGGGGTGCGGCGGCTTACCCGCGTAGTGGTCGATCGCGAATGCGGTGGCGGGGCGCTTGAGACGGGTGAAGCGGGAGCTGTTGGCGATGGCGGGGCAGGAGCCGATCTTATGCGCCAGGTCCTCGGCGGTCGCCTGCAGCGGTGGGGGATAGGAACATGGGAAAGGAGGCGGCCGCGGTGATAATGTGGGTCGGGCGGGGCCGCCGCATTGCCAGGGCTGGGCACCACTGCCCGCCGCGCGCGCGCTCGTCTATCAGCCAACCTCACGTCTCCGCAGCAGCTGCGGCTACCATCCGCAGGGCGCAGGCTGCCTTCCCGCAGAACCTCTTACCCTTTCATCCGTGCCCCTGCCCTTGCCCCTCTCCCTTCCCCTTGCCCCTGCCGCCGCCCCCACCTTGGGGAACCTGCAGCTCTCATCAATGAGGTCCATGACGCCGCAGCGCCCCTCCAGCAGCTCCAGCACATCGGCGTTGTCGCGAAACGAGATGTACGACCAGTCCACGCCCTCGGCCTCGTACTCGGCCTGAGCAGGTGCGGTGCGGGAGAGGGTGAGTGAGCGTGTGGCCAGTGCGCTGCCCTCCCTGCCCCCTGCTGCGCCACAGCCCACGCGCCTCGGCCCCTTGAAGTACTCCGCCACGCAACGCCCTCGCTCCCTTTCCCTCTGGCGCTGCGGCCCCACAGCCCCGATGCCCGTCTCCGCCTCACCTGCTCCCACTTGAACACGTGCGTGTTGAAGTGCTGCTGCAGCTTCTCGTTGGTCAGGTTGATGCACAGCTGCTCCAGGTCGTTCACCTGCAGGGGCCGGCGGGGGTGGGCAGGGCGTGGGAGGACAGGGGAGCCGGGGAGCCGGCGGATACATGCTGGGCGCGGCCGCACGCGCGGCGACGTGCCCTCCTCACTTCCCCTGCAGCCAGCCCCATCCCCCTGCCCTTCCCTCCCTCAGCCCCGCTCGCACCTCGAAGCTCTCAAAGCCGTAAATGTCCAGCAGCCCGATGGACAGATGCTGCCGGCTCGCTGCCCCTGCCGCCGCCCCTCCCGCGGCCGCACCTCCGTTGTGCGCCTCGTCCACGGCCGCGTTCACGGCCGCCACCAGCCAATCGAACAGCCGCGCGTACAGCGTCTTGGCCAGCGAGTCGCGGCTGTCGGCGGCGGCCTGGGACGACAGCGGCGTGGTGATGGGGCCTACGGGGAAGTGCAAGGGACGGACGGCGAGGGTGAGGGAAGGAGGTGGGGGATGTCAGTGGCGTTCCAAGGACCATCCCGCCGTACGGCCTCACCCAAGCCCAGACCCAACCTTGCCCTCGTGCCCCGCCCCGGAGGCGCCTCACCCTCGGGCGTGGCGATCTGCCGGGTTGTCAGCGCCTCCAGCAGCGCCGCCTCGCCGCACCCCAGCAGCGCCGCCGCCGCCGCCAGGCCCTCCGCCGTGGCGCGCCCCGGCGCCAGCGCTGCGCCCTCGTGGCCCTCGCCTCCGCCGCCCCCTGCGTCCACGAAGGCCAGGTTGCCCAGGTGCAGCACCGCCGCCACCAGGCCCAGCACCGCCCGCTGCTGCTCAGGGCTAAGGCCGATGGCGGACATGGCGCGGCGCGTGTGCTGCGGGGGAGGGGACAGGAAAGGTTTAGGGGCAGGAAGGTCGCAGGAGCAACGGCTTGTCGTCACGCGTGGCCGCCGCCAGCTCGCTGGCCGTTTCCCCTGCTCGGCCCGCCCCGTGGCGCCCCACGGGCTGCTGCAAGCGCCCCAGCCCCCAGCCGGCCCCGCCCCCGGCCCCTCGCACATGGTACTCCTCCGCGTTGCTGACGCCCGGCAGCTGGCTGCAGGAAGACCGTGCCAGGTAGGCGAACCCCGAGGCGGTGGGCGGCAGCCGCCAGGCGGAGCGCTCCGCCGGCGAGGCGCCGTCCACCAGCTGCGTGCGGTCAGGGGGGGGCGGCCGAGGGCGGGAGGAGCGTGTGAGCGGGGCGACACGGGAGAGGCCGAGGCGCGGTGACCGCAGGAGGGCCGTCGCTGGTGGCCGCCAGTAGGAGCCGCGCGCGCCCTGGGGGCCGCACCAAGCCCACCCAACAACCGGACCCAGCCCAGCGCGGCCTAGGCTTCAGCCGCCTCCTGCCCCTCCGGCTGACGCCGCACCCGGCCCGCCCGCCCGCCCATACCCTCACCTGGTAGAAGATATGGAAGCTGCGCTCCGGGTCGCCCACCGCCACCACGCGGCTGCGCTCCAGCAGGTACGTCCGCACCGCCGCGCCCGTGACGGCGCCCGTGGCGGGGTCGAAGAACAGCTCCACGTACTTGCCGAAGCGGCTGCTGTTGGCGTTACGCAGCGTCTTGGCGTTGCCAAACGCCTCCAGCAGCGGGTTGGACTCGAGGATCTGGGCGCGCGGGAGCGGGCAGGGGCAGGGGTCCGAGCGCAGCCGCAGGGGGACTGTAAAAGGGGGGAAGGTGCGGTCCGCGCGCCGGGCAGGGCCACGGCGCAGCGCAAGCGGCCTCCCCCAAGCCCGCAGCTCCGCCCGCATGCCCCACCTTCTGCTCCACGCCCGACATGCCGGGCGCCGCCTCCTGCCCCTGGCCACCTGCCGCCGCCGCCGCCGCTCCCCCTCCCTGCCCCCGTGTGGCCCCCAAGTGCGTCAGCGCCGCCATGATGAGCTTGGCGGTCTCCGTCTTTCCCGCGCCGCTCTCGCCCGTGACCTGCGGGGCGGGGGCGGCAGCATTGAGGCGGTGCTCGAGTCCCCACGTCAGCAACGCCTCCTCGCTTGCGCCTTCTGATGCGTCAGGATGGCGAGGGCCCCCCACACGGCCCTGTCAGCGGGCGGCCTCCATGGCATCCCCAGTGCCCGAGCCACCCCATCCGCGCACCAGGATGGCCTGCCCCGCGCCGTCCCGCATCATGGCGTGGTACGCCGAGCAGGCCGTGGCGTACACGTGCGGGCACAGCGGCCCGCCGCCGCCGCCACTGGAGCTGGAGGAGGAGCTAGAGGGGCCGCCGCCCGCGGCGGCGCGAGCGGCGTAACGATCGATCACGGGCGTGCCGTACAGGTGCGGTAAGGGGCGGAAGGGGTTGACGGCGATGAGGATGCTGCCGGTATAGGTGTAGATGTCGGTGGCGGCATAGCGGGCCTGGGGAAGTTGGGAAGCGTGGGTTGCAGGAGGGCGAGGGCGAGGAGAGGCGGTGAGGGGCAGGGGCGTTGAACGGGGTGGACAGAAGGGGGAAAAACCGGCCGAGGGGAGGCGAGGGAAAGGGATGATGTGGGTCGGGAGGTATGGCACCCGCCGGCAGTATTGTTGCACTCAAGCAGGGGGTGGGTAGGGCATGTGCCACTGGTTCTCGAAAGGCCTGCGCTGGAGCTTTCGGCCGGACGTGTGGGGTCGGGGCTTGTCGAGGGCGACGTGCACGACACGTGAAGACAGCCAGTGGCGGTGAGCATGCGCACCTGCAGGTTCCACAACACGCCCGGCTCGTGTAGGAAGGCGAGGGCGGTCATGTCCTGCGACAAGGTTGGAATCGGAGGGGATGTGCTGCCGATGTTAACGCCGAGCGAGCAAGCCCAGGACCGCGCTCATGAATGAAATCACATTGCTGCCAACGGGCACGACTCAGGCCCGTCTGCGGAGGGAGGCTGCAGTTTGCCTCGGCAATCGTCGCGCGAGCAGCGTTTGCGGGCGCAGCTGCCAACCACCTACACGCCCGCCCGTAGTGCCCCAAAATGCTTCGCCTGTAGTTTGCCGTGCGTCCGAGGCATCACCTCGACTTGCTCCTTGTTGTGCGGGAAGGCCTCGTCGACATCCAGCTCGACGGCGTCCTCCTCTCGCCGCACACGCAGCCGCTCTCCATCCTTGGACACGACGGAAGCGCGCGCCCAGCCGCCCGACGGCTCGTGGCGAACCCACACCACGCCCTCCGATGCCATCCTCGCGATGCGCCGCGGCAGCGACGGCTGCAGCTAGCGGCGGCCCTACAGTAAGTCTAGATATTTAGTCACGGGTCGCGGGGTGCATTGGGATTGCCGAACAGTGGAGTTGACCAGGCTGTCTTTCAGGCAGGCTTTGAACAAGGTCGCTGAAACCAGCGGTGGTGTGTGGGCGTGCGAGCGCAGGTGATGCTTCTGTTTGAGTGCCGAGCTTTGGCATGCACGGCGCGCGCAATCCAGCGGACGCGGCAATC
>BDDC01000124.1:13512-32756 GCA_001662425.1 Chlamydomonas sphaeroides | reverse complement strand
GAGGGCCTGGGGAGGGAAGCCGAGAAGAGGGTTGACTGATGGACTGCACAGGCGCTGACGGCGGTCACGGCCGGGCCGGGCAGCTCTCCAGCATGCTCGCATTGCGAAGGGGGCGTGGTCGGCAGTGACTCAATGCAAGCGAGGGGGCAGGGCTTGACAGCGGCGAGGGGCCGCAGCCGCCGCCAGGTGCGCGCCACGTACGGGCGTACGGCGGTGTGTCCGTGACATTAGTTCCATGTGTTGCGGCGCGGAGCTACCGACATATGGCGCTTATAAGACCAGAGCCGGGCCGCACTCGTGGACCGACCGCGAGCCCAGATTGCTCCTCGTGTTTTCGAGTGTAAAGTAGAAGAGAACCCCACACTGTGTGCCATGAGGCTCCCAGGTCCTCCAAGGCTAGCTAGCTCCCACGCTGGCTCTACAGTGAACAGGCTACCTCCCGCAGCGCGCCCGGCTGCCCGCCACAGGATATCGCCGAGTGCACGGACTGATGGAGACGCGGGCCACGGGGGCAGGGCAGCACCATAGACGCCGCTCGTGCGGGCCACCAGGCTTGCAGGCAGCGTGCACCGCCAATGCTTTCAGATCCGTCCATGAATGCCTGTCCACTTGCCGGCACCCCCCACTTGAACTGCCACACGCTCCACACGTTAACAGGACAACCGCCGCGTTGTCCGACAGGAACGGTGAGGCAGGCAGTTGCGCGGCCGCCGGCCCAGCGACAGGAACAGGTGCCGAGCCCGTGGAACCCCGGCGGCGGCCGCCGTAGCAGGCCGCAGGGGCCGCGGCGCCCGCCGCCGAGGGGCTGCCGCCGGGCCGGGGCCTGGTGCCGCAAGCAGCTGTGCAGGCTGCACCTCGGACAGCACCGGCCAGCAACAGGAGGCCTCCTGGCCAGCAATTGCGCTGGCTGGGTGGCAGCCCGCGGGGAAGGATTCGCCCCAGCCCGGCCATCTTTGCGTAGCGGACAGACATCGCGTAGGTCGGAGCCAGGAGGCCTCCTGGTCGGAGCGTTGGCCGGGGAGCGTGGGCAATCGAAGCCGGGGCATGCGATGCGGTACGGTTTTGCAGGTGTGAGCTTGGGCCCTCCCTTTGGAACGCTTAAAGACACTTGCGTAGTTCAATAATATATACGTTACGCATAAGTATCGCACGGCAGGCAGGGCAGACAGTCGCGGATTCCCAGACAGCCCCAGCGCTCAATCAAGCAGCGTAACGATTGTTTTGCACTAGTTCAGCATGAATAGGTGCTGGTAGCGCGGCAACGTGTGACTGTATGGAGTGCTGACCTGAATTGCAGCATGCGAGGAGCTGGCCTGCTGCTTCTGCCTCAGCAGTTGCAAGACAGCTCAACTGGGCAAATCCGCAGCCCGGTCGCGGGCTGGGTCAGAGAACCGGGGGACATGTTAAAGTCGCCTTGCTCTCACAGCGCCTTTGAGCGGCAGAAGACGTGTCATAAATACAGACCTCGGAGACTCACGCTCAGCATCCGTCGGGTCAACCCGCACGCCTGTGGCCTGGTGCTGCTTGCCCTTCTCGCCCTCCTGGTCCCCCGTGCGGCCAACGGAAAGGCGACAACGGAGCCTGATCCCACCCTGGCGGGATTCATCGACATCGCCACGGAGGCGGAACTTGTGTCAGCCGTCCAACGAAACGACCTGCCGGGCGTACACATGACTGAACACATACGGCTTTCGCCCTCATCCTGGCCGAGCACACCAGTCAAGTGAGCGAGCGCCTCCGGGGTCATTGCAGTCACGTCAGGCACCTACCAGGTGTGCCGTGGGCCACTTCACTACAAACCCCTCCCCACGGCTGCCACTGGCATTTTTTAACCTCCCTGTTTTAGGCCAATTTGTCGTCCCGCCCCCCGCCTGGCCTCCTCCCCTTCAGCCGCACCGCCAATTTCACCATCTACGGCGGCAGCAACAAGCTCATCCTCGACCTCGCATTTATAGGTGCGCTGACGGAGGCGTGCGAAGCTTGCGGTTGGATGCCCCTGCGGCAGGCGCTACCCGCCTCACTGCCTCGCCCGCGTGGCCCAACCCCTCAACACCGGCTGCCCTGCAGAGAACAAGATCCAAATGGCCCCAGGGGTCATCTTCACGTTCCGGGAGGTACGCCTCTCGCGGTCCCGCCTCTTCAACACGTTTAATCATAAGGATGCACCCACATAAACGATCTCAACTTATCTTTGCTGTGCCCCGCCACGCTCTTGCTCCCTATCTACAAAACTGAATGTCTCACCCCCGACTCGTGCTCGCGCCTGCTTTGACCGACAGCTCGAGCTGCGGAACACCCGTCAGCGCAGCGGCTTCGAGGTGCGCTGGCTCCCCACTAGCCACAGCGTTAGGATACAGGGCAAGCCGGCTGGCCCCCTGGAAGGCGCTTGCTATGCATCTGTAGCTGCATGCCGCGCCAATGGGGTGCCATGCGGGCTCGGTCTACTGCCCGTGCCCAGCCCACCCTGCCTCTCGCCCGCCCCTTCCACAGGTGGACATTTTCTCTGCCAGCCCTGGGGCCATTGCCCGATACACTGACAGCATATACCACTGCTTCTCATGTGGGTTGGGCCAAGGGGCCATGTGGGCTGGGCCAAAGCCAGCAGGCAATGCCCACCGGTATTAAGGATGCGGCAGCCGAGTGGAGCTTGCAGGGCACCCTCCCGCCTGCCTCATGCCTTTTCACCCAGCATCCGCACCGTACGACCCAGGCAGCCCGTTCCCGGTGGCCGGTGCCCTGTCCTCCGCAGGCTTGCCACCGCCGCTGCTGGAGTCCCTGATGGAGGCCGTGCCGGTTGCGACCGTGGCGCCCAACATGTAAGGCCCCGGCAGCCTTCGCCCCCTTCCCATGCAGCCTGGGCGCTGGGCGCACGCACGCTCAGCAGGCCATCGGCGTGCCGGGCGCCGCACTCACGCTGCCTTGCCTAAGCTACCGCCCTCTTCTACGCGCGGCTGGTGACCGCAGTTTCCCGAGCCGGTGGTGCCGCAACAGCACGGCAGTGCCGCCGGCGATGCGGCGCTGCTACAACGAGAGCAGCACGCTGAACATTGTCACGGTACGATGCGGTGGGCCAGCCCTTGGGCACCTGTGCGGCAGGCTTCCCTGCTGGGCCGTCATGGGGTCTACCGGAAAAGAGTCACGACTATGCGTTTGCGGGCCTAGTCTGCTGTCCGTTTGCGCCGTCTGCTGCCGCGCTTTACCGACACGCCTGCCCCATTGCCTTGACAATGCCCAACCCTAGGCCTCCTCGGTACTGCCGATATCGGGGCTGCAGGGCGTCACCAGCGGCGGCGGGTACATCCTTGAGTCGAACACCAACCTCATGTTCGTGTGAGTCGAGGCCGGCTGTGGTACCTCTGCCACCATCAGCAACGCGGGGCCTGATGCAGGGGCCACACTGTGTGGCCGTAAGCGCGCTGGCCGCCGCGAGCAAGCCCGCCCTACGTGCTCCTACCTGTGCCAACCTGCACCCATGCTGGCTGCTTTACTGCTGCAGGTGCGAGAGCCCGGTGTCCGAAACGGTGCGTGGCACGGCAGCAGAAGCTGGCGGGAAGGGGCCAGATAGACACTGCGGCAAGCAGCAGCGCAAGCGGGCCGGGCATCTGCGAAGTCCCGGCTTGACAAGCTGGGTCCGTGGTGCCGGCGGGTCCCTCAGGACGAGGCGTGCACCAAGGGTTACGACTTCTGTGTGCGCAACAAGATCCAGGACATGGTCGATAAAGGTGCAGCACTGGGCCGGCCGCCGTCTGCCGGTTGGGGAAGGGTGCCTGCGTCGCGCCCGCCTCCTCACTCGCCCAGCGCAGCCTCACTACACTACAGTACCCCTCATCGTTACTCATGTACATCCCGGCTGCCGCCTTAGACCGCACCTGGGACCTCATTGCGGAGATGAAGGCCAGCAGCCCCACGCCAGCTCCCGGCGGAGGGGGCGATGACGGCGGCGGCAGCAACGTCGGCGCAGCCGTCGGAGGTGCGGCCGGGCCGCCCCCTTCTTGCAGTGCAGGGGCATGGTCACAGGGTTTGTTGGGTGGCCGTGCGCTGCCAGCCCTCCGGCTCACCGGCCCCTGACTCAGTTGTCCTGTGCCCCTACCTCATCTCGGCCGCCACATGACCCCGGCCCGTCAGGTGCCGTCGGGGGCTTCCTCGGCTTGGTCCTGGTCGTGGCGCTGCTGCTGCTGCTCCTGCGTCACAAACGCCGCCGCCGCCAGCAGCAGGCCGGCGCGGATGCCAAGGCCCCGGGCCTTCATGACAAGGCCGCGGGCCCTGGCGGGTGTGCCTTTGTTGCCCTGGACCTCGGCCCGGGGTGCGGCCCCGGTAGCGACCCAGCGGCCGGATGCCCAGCGTGAGTGGGAGCAAGCACAACGCCCTCGCACCGCACGTCAGGTCCCAGGAGCCAGGGCATGCACGTCACGGGATACTCCGGTGGCAGCGGACACCAGGCAGCGCCTCGTCGGTTCGTGCAGCCGGCGCCGCTGTGACTCCTGCCGCCGTGCCATGCCACAGGGCCTTCGCGGGGGACTGCACCTCCGTCTCCATCAGCCTGCTGGACACGCCGCCCCTCGCGGCGCAGCAGGTGCAGCCCCAGCAGCAGCTGCCGCCCAGCGATGCCGCAAACACGGGACCTGCGTTGCCGGCAGCCGAGGCGCCGGTCGGCACGGTGGACGGCAGCGCGTGGGCAGGCCGGCCTGCGACAGGCAGAGGCGGTGTGACGTATGGCACTCTGGAGCCAAGCAGCAGCAGCGGCGACGCGGGAGGGGCGCGGTCGGCTGCCTCCTTCAACGCGGCAGCTTTGTCTACGGGCGCCGGCACATCAGGCTCTGTTGTGACGATTGGTGGCATCACCATCGGTGAGCCGCGGTGACGTGCCTTCGCTCACGCGTGCGATGCCGCACCCGGCACCTCCCCGCCGTACTGTGGCTACACGCGGCGGCATGGCTGTCGCCGGCCTCGCTTTGCCCCTAGCTCGGATTGGTAAGGTCTGCCGTTTCCCCATTGCCTCCCATCCGCACGCAGAGCTCTCTTGCCAGCTGGGCGCAGGCAGCTTCGGCAAGGTGTTCCGAGGTGGGGGCGCCGTGAGCCGTGGGTGATGGGCATCAATGCAGCGACAGCATCGCCGGCGTGGCCCCAGGAGAATGCCTCTTTGCCGCGCCGGGGGCCCTCGCCCGCATGTCCCCTTGCTTGACAGCCCCTCGACCCGCCGCCCTCCTGCCCCCGCAACCTCGTCCCTGCAGGCACCTGGTCCGGCCGTCCCGTGGCGGTCAAGGTGCTACATTACGGCGCCGAGCTGTGCCGCGCAGTGCACAACGAGGTGCTGCTTAGCCAGACGCTGAGGTGGGAGGGCGGGGTGTGTTGGGGTTGGGGGCAATGGACACGACACGGCAGCCGCCCGGAGCACCCAACCAGGAAGCGAGCGGCTTGCGCCCGTGGCAAGCAGTCGAACGTGCCCGCGCCCTGCGCTGACACGCTGTTTGGCCGATTCACCCATTCCCCCGCCCTCCCTCTCGCCCTCTCCCTTTCCCCGGCCCCCCAGGCACCCCAACATCGTAGCAGCGCTGCACTTTGCCCAGGTCCTGCCCGGAGGCCGCCTGGGCATGAGCACCGCACTGCCTGATAGCCCCGCCGGCGTCGGCGCGCCCATCTCCGTGCACCCACGTGTCAACAGCCGGCCCGCCCTCGCACCGCCCGGCGCCGCCTGCTCGCTGGCCGCGTCCACCCCCAGCCTGGCTGCTCCCGGCGCAGCAGCCTACAGCCGGTTCATCGTGTCGGGCCAGGCCTCGGCGGTCGATGGGACCTTGGGCAGCGGCCTGGGCGAGGGCAAGAGCGTGCAGTCGGTTGTGGTGGGCGTTGGCTGCGGTAGCCCGTACGGCACCAGCGCAGAGCCAGTGGCGGCTGCCTGCGGCGCTGTCAAGGCCCTTGCGCGCCTGTCAGAGGCCGGGCTTAACAAGTCCCTGGCGGTTGACAGATCGCACTACGCCGGGGCCGGCGGAGGCTTCAAGGCGCCGCCGTGCGCTGCTACGCGCCTTGAAGCGGTCAGCCAGCGCCGCTGCAGCGACGGCGGTGCGTCCGGCCTTGCGGTCGAGGCGCTAGCGGACGTCACCGCCGGTACCGGTAGTGCCCACGGCGTGCTGCCGAAGCGCTTGAGTGCGCCTTTGGCCCGCGCCGCGAGCCTACCGTTGGCGGTCGAGGATCCATCGCTGGCACTCGACTTGTATGATGATGTGTGCGATGATGACGACTTCGACGGCACCCCGAAGGGGCCCGCCAGCCGGCCGGACGTGCTGGCGAGGTGGGCGGAGCAGCGGCAGCAGATTGAGCTGGCGCAGCAGGGACGGGGCGTGCGGCTGCTGCCGCCGGCTGAGCAGGTCACGGCCAACGGCTTCGTGGCGCTCTCGGCGCCATCAGCCACGGTCGTCAGCGGAGGCGGGTCGCGTTCTGCAGACACGGCCGGCAGTGCCCAGGCTCAGGTGCAACAGCCGTTGGCGGATGGGGGCCAGGAGCAAGGGCTGGAGGATGCTCCACCGCAGCGGAAGCAGGACGCCGCGGCTGGGCCGCCAGCGGGCAGCGGGCCGCCGTTGAGTCGCGGCGAGCGCCTTGGCGAGGCCGGGACCGAGACGCCTCGTTCGGGTGCGGGTCCGCTGCCTCTTGAGGCTCTGTGGCTGGCTGCGCACACTCAGCCGTCGGAGGGCAGCAGCCACGGCTTCCTAGTCATGGAGCTGTGCGAGGGAGGCAGCGCGGCGGCATGGCGGGCGGCGAGGTGGAGGGCGCCGGGAGAGGTGCCAGATCTGGTGCGTGCGGGTGGGGGAGGCAGGGTTGTTGCCCTCACCCTGGTGGAACGCCGCTCGCTGCCGTGCCCTTGCCCTCACCTGCCCTATAGCCCCGCTGCCGGACGTGGTGCGAGGGGTCGGGAGGCAGGAGGAGTTGGAGGGTGGGCCTATCTCACAACGCCACGGGCGGCCCGTGCCCGGACCACGCTCTCACCCGCCGTCCACGTCCCGCTCCCTGCCGCAGTCTGCGCTGCTGCGGCTGGCTCTGGACATTGCCTACGGCTGCGCATTCATTCACTCGCAGGGCGTGTGCCACGGAGGTGGGGGCGAGGGGGGGAGTGCACGAACGCAATGCACGCGTGTAGAGATGCGTAGGGGCGGCTGCCTTCTCGCGGTTTGTGCTGTGGTCGCAGTCACCACCCTGAACGCTCCACCCTCTCTGCTGCCCCCTGCCCGCAGACATCAAGCTGTCCAACGTGCTGCTCACGCGCTGTGACGGAGCGGATGCGGCGGGGCCTGGGAGCAGCGGCCCCGGCGACGAGCTGACAGGCTGGGTTGCCAAGGTGGGTGGGAGAGGACAGGGCCGGACTTGAGGCGACCAGCCCCAATGAGGTTTCAGCAGTGCTGAGACGCAATATATATCACGACTCGCCACCTATCGCATCTCTCCCGCATAGTCCCGAGTGACCCATTTGACCAGTCGCCCCTGAGCCTCGCGCCCAACGAATTACACGCCAACCCCTGCTTCTACCTTCTCGCGCCATCCCGCAGATGTGTGATTTTGGCCTAGCGTGAGTGCCGGGGCCTAGGGCTGGGCTAGCTAGCTAGGTTGGCTTGTAAGGACGGGGTCCGGACTGAGGCTTGGGGAGTGCGGTCATGTGGGTCGGCTACCGTATCGGATAGTTCAAGACGCGATGGAGCGGCTGGGTCTCAGCCTCGCGTTTCGTGTGGGTTGCATTGTCATCCTCAATAGCACGCCTAGTTGACACCGAGCCGCACCGCCGTTGTCGCTAGCATAATGCCCATGGCTGCATAGCCCCAGCTACCATATTTGCAAACACGTGCCCAACACCCCGTCACCCTTCCCCCCACCCGCCCCCGCCCGCCCCCCGCAGCCGCGTTCTCACGGGCGAGCGCACGCACGTGTCCACCCGGCCCTTCGGCACACCCACACACATGGGTGAGTGCCCGCCTGCTGCCACGCCGCTGTGCATTGCGCGTGTGCGGCCGCCGCAGCAGCAGGTAGCCTTCCCTGGTGCGCGCGTGACCTCAAAGCCCGCGTGCTGATGCCTTGCTCTGCAGCGCCCGAGCTGTGGACCAAGGGCCACGTGTCGCAGCAGGCCGACGTATATGCGTGAGTGTGGGCTCGATCGGGCGGCCGATTCGTGCCTGCGGGACAGGGGTTGCGGGGTGGGGCGTTGCACAAATTGGGCTTTGACCGGAGCACGCACACGGTTATAATCCTTCCATACCCGCAGCAAGCCCTGATCCCTCGCTGCCGCCCGCTCACCCCCTTGTCCGCGGCCCCAGCTTTGGTATTACACGTGAGTGGCTGGGCCCATGCCGAGCGGCCGCAAGCTGCAATTCGGCGTGCGATGCGTGATGCCGGTGTGCGCCAGATGCCACCCCCGCCCAGCGCCTCCATTTCCCATCCGCCCCCCCCCCCCGCAGTGTGGGAGCTCGCCACGGGCGACCGGCCGTACAAGGGCCTCAACGCGGCGCGCATCCTGCACCGCGTGCTGCTGAGCGGCGGCCGGCCCACGCTGCCCTTGTGGCTGCCTCCCTCGTACACGCGCCTGGTGACGAGCTGCTGGGCACAGCAGCCCAAGGAGCGGCCGTCGTTCGCAGAGGTGGTGCGCCACCTGGAGGCCATGCTAGCGGTGCTGGCGGCGGTGTCGGCAGACTAGGGCGCTAGAGGGGGATATGAGGCGCAAGGCGCAGCATCTACTTACAGTCGAGCGGCCTATCGGACAAGCAACATGTCGAACATCAAAACCCAGGAGACCATCACCTCATCTCTAGCATGCATTCCACAAAGGATCAATCGAGACGGTGAGTATGGAGGCTGGGGGCGGGGCAGAAAGGACTGCTGAGTTGAAGACGCGTCGGAGGGGGCTGTGCATACGCAAATGCAGACGGTTAGTGTTCGTCGCGGTGTGTGTTGGTTGCGGGTTCGTCTCCTGGGCCAGACTCGGGGCGGAATGCCCTCGCATTCGGCGGTCGCTTGCGCACCCCCCACTGACTCCAAACCGCCGGTCCGTACATACGTGCGTGGGCGGTGGAGGGGGGGCACGTGCCTGCATTCCTATCTAGACTGCAGCTCACACCCGTACTCGTCGCCACACCGGCGTGCGGGGCCCATCGGGGCCGCCAGCAGGGCTGCTGGGTCCGTGTTGTGACCACTGGCACCGCCGCTAAGAAGGAACGAGTGGGCGGTGCGGACTGTGTGGCGCAGTCGCGGGCGTTGTGGCGTGTGCTGGCGAGCGCTGCTACGCGCGGTGGCGCCTCGGGTGCCAGTAGTTGTGGTGGTGGAGCCCCGACATGGGCGCTACCGGGACCCCTGGTCCGGTGTATGTGGCTGGGCGAGTGCCGCCACTTGATGCAGTTCGTTACAAGTGGTCGGTGGCGCCATCTGCTAGTGTGTGTCGGCTCTGCGTTGGCGTGTATCCCTCGTGCCGTTCTGTGCAGGGCGAGTGGGGGCCCGGCCTGTGACTGTGCTGGAAGCCGCCGGGGCTGGCGTGCCGCTCTTGCTGTGCGGATTCCGTGCGTGGGACCTGATGTGCGTGTTACTCTGCTGCATGGAGGGGCTGGTACGCCGCCAAATGCGTGCACTGGGCATGGCTGTCGCATGCTTCATGGTCGTCGGCATGTCATGGGCGGGGCTGAGCGGTCTTTGCATTACTTGCGCGCGCCCTATCTTTTGCTTTAGAACCAGCGTGCCCTATCTTGGCCCCTGCACAGCGCTTGGCGCGGCCAAAGGCGGCGCCGGCCGTGGCACGATTGGGCGTAGCGGTGTGACCCGTGACGGGCGAGTCGAAATAAAAAGGGGTATGTCGATATGCATGGCGCAAGGCGTGCCTTGACTTATCGTCCACTCGAACCGCCACCTTCCTCCATGCATACATGGTTACATTGTCACGGATGGTGGGCGGCGTACGGTGTCGTTCGCATGTCTAACGTCGGTTACGCCCCGACGATTTGTAAACATCAACCCAGGCCTGGCTGGCCCAGTCATGCGGCAGCGGCGCCAGAGCTTCCCAGGTTGCGGTCGGGCCATCCCACACCATCCCCCGTTACCAGGGGGTCCTATTTGACTATATGTGAACTATTGTGACCTAGTTACTACGTAGTCATGAAACTGGGCTAGTAAGGCAATAAGCTAGCGACTAGGGATATGAGATAACTATGCTGGTTACCAGCGTCCGGGCTGCTGGATTTGGCTTCGGCCTGGCGTAAGTTAGGTGCAGCGCGAGTTTGGTCTGTGAGTTGGGTTCGTGCGCCCAGCGCCATGCATGGTGGGTTCGGGGTAAGACCCGGTGCTGGGTGCGCGCGCCTGCCGGCCCGTGCCGGCCGGCCCATCCAGCACTACCCGCCCCCGCCCGCCCCCCGCAGCCGCGTTCTCACGGGCGAGCGCACGCACGTGTCCACCCGGCCCTTCGGCACACCCACACACATGGGTGAGTGCCCGCCTGCTGCCACGCCGCTGTGCATTGCGCGTGTGCGGCCGCCGCAGCAGCAGGTAGCCTTCCCTGGTGCGCGCGTGACCTCAAAGCCCGCGTGCTGATGCCTTGCTCTGCAGCGCCCGAGCTGTGGACCAAGGGCCACGTGTCGCAGCAGGCCGACGTATATGCGTGTGGGCTCGATCGGGCGGCCGATTCGTGCCTGCGGGACAGGGGGTGCGGGGGGGGCCTTCACGCAGATCTGTCTCGGCTCTGGCCGAACACGGCTCTGGCCCACACGATCTGCACTTTCTCGCCGCGCCGCAACATTCCGTATGCCCCCTCTGCCGCCCGCCTGCCCCTCCTCTTCCATCCCCGGCCGCAGTTTTGGCGTCACAGGTGCGTGGCTGGGCCCATGCCGAGCGGCCGCCAGCTGCAGATCGGCGTGCCACGCGCTGGCATGCGCTGACCCATCCATCGCCGCCCAGCGCCACCCATCACCGCTTCAGTTGTCAGACCTGCTTAGAGCCCTGCAGTGTGGCCCCCGGACACTGCCCCCCCCCGCAGTGTGGGAGCTCGCCACGGGCGACCGGCCGTACAAGGGCCTCAACGCGGCGCGCATCCTGCACCGCGTGCTGCTGGGCGGCGGCCGGCCCACGCTGCCCCTGTGGCTGCCCTCCTCGTACACGCGCCTGGTGACGAGCTGCTGGGCGCAGCAGCCCAAGGAGCGGCCATCGTTCGCAGTGGTGGTGCGGCACCTGGAGGCCATGCTGGCGGTGCTGGCGGCGGTGTCGGCAGACTAGGGCGCTATAGCGCTATAGCGCTAGGGCGCTAGCGGGCGGGGCGCGGGGTGCACGCGGCATCATGTGCCGCCCGGTGTGGCGCAGCGTGGCGCGGTGTGGCGCGGCGCGATGGGCATGCGTGCAGCGGCCACAGGACGAGTGGACGAGCTTTCAGCCCCACATACCTAGATTGCGAGAAGTGGTACGGGTTATGGTGTGGGTACATTAATGCCGTGGGGTTGGTGGCTCATGCACCGGCGGCGGGCTGTCGATTGTGGGACCTCGCATGTGCGTGGTGCCACCTACACCCTGACCGCAACTGGCTTTGCGCAACCAGCATGCTGGGCTGCTCGGCCGTCGGCATCGCCAGCCTCATAGCTGACGCCATGTCGCCTGCGTTGCCACTAACACGGTTCAGCCAACACGACCCGCGTGGCACGCCATGGGTTGATGACGCGTCGGTCGTGCGTTGGAGGCAGGGATGCGTTCAGGTAACCCGTGCGGTGAACGAAACCCAGCGCCGCCTCGAAGGAACTCGGTCCCCTGACTGAGTGTGCGGATGATCAAGCCCGGACAAGCCCGGACAATGGGGGGCTAATCGACATGTAGTTGCGCTACGCGCGCTGCCATATGTTGCACGATTCCGGGCCCCGCTTACTTCTGACTGGCGCGGATGCATACGCAGAACAGCACGGAGCTTGTCGCTGCTCTTGCCAGCTATTGCACAAGCGCAGCCTCAACTGGGCGTTTGTTGATGTGCAGGGCTCGTGCATTCGCAACGCAACGCAACTGAACCGTGGGACATGGACACTGCTGTCTCGAGATGCCCCTACCTGGCCTGGCGTGGGCATATCACACGTCGTATGTATGCACGATGGCTGCATTGTGAAAGAGCAGAGACAGACGCGGACCTGATGGGCTCTTTTTCCGCCTTCGAGCAACTGGTTGCTCGCCACCCTGCTTGCAGTATTGACCCGTAAGCACAAACCACACGCAAACGCAGACAACAAACTCAGCCTGTGATCGACTAAAGAAAGCAGACCGCATTCTTGCATCCTCTTGTAAAGTTAGGAGCCATGCGGGACGTCACCCGCTTCAACCCAAGTGTCTTAATAGGCAACTGGGCGGAAGACAGAGAGTTGCAGCGGACAATACTCAAGGACATGCTCGCTCGCCGTGGCACCGGGACCATGAAGCTTGACGCGTAAGCGCATCCGATGTACAGCGCTGCATCGCTGACCCTCATGACACGCGGCGCGCGGCACGGCTCCTCACACACACGCATTCAACCCGCCTCCGCAGCTACCGCTCCCGCGTGGGCAGCGCGCTCTCGGAAGTGGAGCTATCCCGCGTGGCAGACGACCCCTACATCCACTTTGGCGATGTGGTGCAGCTCGTGCACATAGACACGGGCTGCGTGCTGGCGGGAGACCCCGGGGACACGGTGCGTTGCCAGCTTGCCGCCATACCAGCAGTGGTGTTGCGCGACGTAGAGGTCCAGGTGCACGCGACGCTTCCCGGTGCGTCCGTATAGGCGGACCAGCTCCTGCCGGTAGCCAGCTTCTGGCGCCACTCCACACCGTTGCCCTCCCAGCCTGGCTTCTACGACCTGCAGCCAGCGCCCATTGCCCGCACCCTGTACCACCTCTCCTTCTTAGCGCTCACTCCATTCCCTGCTCCCGCATGCGCATTACGCTTTCCCCGTGCGCCGCAGTACCCCAATGGCGGAGGCCAGGCTTGCGCCGCCACCGCGGCGCCCGACGTCCGCGCGCCCTGCTGCCGCAACTCCCTAATCATCCTGCCGTACGTGCCGCCAAAGACGGCAACGGCGCTGGAGCCGCCGTACGAAGACAACATCGTACACTACGGGCAAAAGGCACGTGGGCCGGCTGGGATGCGGCAGCTGCTGCCCGTCGAGCGCCCAAGGCAGCGAGGCCCGCACCACGCGGCCCTGCCTCGCCCACTCCAAGCACGCCCCACGCCGCCTCGCGGCACCGCACCTCCTCGGCACCATCCACGCGCCACCGTGATTCCCACACCCGCACCCTCCCCGGCGCCTGACCTGCCTCCGGCCGCAGGTCCGACTGGCGCTGCACCCAGGCGCCGCCGGCGACCCGGCGGACGCGGGCGGCGGCCCGCGGCCCATGGTGCTGTTCTCGCAGCCCGTGTCCACCACCGCCGCCAGCCGCTACAGCCGGCAGCAGCTGGTGGGCTACACCAGCAGGACCGACTCGTTCGACTGCGCCTGGACCGTGGTCACGCCGGACCCCGCCATGCGCGCGGCGGCCGAGGGCGTCGAGGTGCGGCCGCCCGCCTGGGCGCTGGGCACGATGGGGCGGGGGCCAACCGGGAGGCAGGGAGGCCAGGAGGAACCCCGAGCAGCTGGCACCTGCGCAGCATGCGGTGCTGCCAGTTCCCCCAAGCCGCAACAAGGAGTGCAAACCACAGCCCGGAGGCGCCTCTTAACCAGACAATCAGACACTCAAAAGCCGTGGCCGCGCCGCCGTCCCCAGCTGCAGTCTCCATAGACTTGCGCACCTCCCCTTCACGCCGCCCCCCCTCCGCCGCCGCCCTCGCCGCGCCCCCGGCCCCAGGTGGCCGCCGGCGCGCCCGTGCTGCTGGTGCACTGCGCCACGCAGAAGCCGCTGTGCCTGGAGGCGGCCCGCTACCCCAACGACTTTGGCGTGGAGCTTGAGGTGTCGGCCCGCAGCGCCACGGTGGCGGGGCTCAAGCTGGCAGTGGAGCAGATGTACACGGTAGGGGGCGGGGCAGGTTGGGAGGGGGGAAAGTTCAGGGGGGGCACTTGGGTAGGGGAGGAGGAGGAGAGGGTGGAAAAGAAGGCCATTGGGGAGGAAGAAGCGCTGAGCCCGCACCCGCGCTGCCTGCTGCCCTTTTCCCCGTCCTCCCTCCGCCCTCTCCTCTCCTCCCATCCCATCCCTTCCTGCCTCCTCCCTTTGTCCCATCCCGCCTCCACCCAGGGTGTGGCCAAGGGCTTCCTGCCCAAGGGCGAGCTCAGCGACAACCACTGGGTGTTCGTGGGGGGCAGCAAGGTGGCGCAGCTGCCGCCGGCGGCGTGAGTGGCGCGGGCCGCGGGGGGCCGAGGGCTGTGCGTGCGGGGGTTGGCAGCGCGCACTGGCGGCGCGGAGCAGCATGCCACCACGGTCGCCTCCGAAGGGAAGGAGGCCGGGACTTGGCAGCCACTGGGGTCGTCTTGCTGCCCTCGTGTCACCGGATAGACCGCAGCCGCCTCCGTGGCGCCGGCTGGCCCCACCCTGCTCCTGCCCCACCTGCCCCGACCCCACCCCGTCCTTCCCCCCGTCGCCCCCGCAGGCCCGCCGGCGAGGGCGCCGTCTCCGTGGTGGACGAGTTGGTGATGGAGCTGGCGGGGCGGGCGGGGGCGCTGTCGCTGCTGGAGCGCAAGCTGGTGACGCTTGAGAGCCCCGGCTGCACGCTGCCGGCAGAGGGTGAGAACCCTGGGCCGCCTGGGTGGAGCAGCGCGGAGAGCGGCAGGAGGCGCCGCTGGGCGGGGTGGGGGCCAGGGGGTGCGCAGGTTTCGTCCTGCGTGTCGGCAGGGGCAGCTGGCTGACGGGAGCCCAGGCAGGGGCGGGCGAAGGCGCGTGACGCGGGCGAGGGGCGTGGCGAGGGTGGGCGCCGAGCCACGGGCTAGGCGCCTTGGGGCGAGGGAAGGGCCTCTCCACCTCCTGCCCCCGAACCCCGCCCGCGCCCACCCAACCCCCGCCCGGTGCAGAGTTCAAGCTCATCCTGCGCCAGGTGGGCTCCAACATGCCCGACGACGCCATTGCGCTGCTGCTGGCCCGCTACGCGCCCGCGGGCGGCCGGCAGGGCGCGACGCTGGACTCGGCGGCGTTCAGAAACGACCTGCGCGGGGCGGCCACAGCGGCGGGGGCGCGCTGAGGGCCCCGGGTTTGGGAAGGGGAAGGGGAAGGGGAAGGGCGTGCGGTGTCCAGGGGGCAGTGGCGCGAAGGCGATGGGTGTGGGGGGCGCGTAGGCAGGCGAGCGCGCGGATACTCAGCGCGTGCATGTTCGGAAGTAGGTTAGGCGGTGGGTGTTATGCACTGAGACACGGGCGCTACATAGCGCTGGGGGCCCGTATGGGGGCCTGAAGAAGGGGCAGCTGGTGCGTGCCTGTGCCACGATGAGCTTCGACCACCGTAGCGCGTACAATACATGTAAATTTGCAAGCTTCCATATCGGCCATCCTCCTTCCACATTGCAAACACACGAGTCCCTGCCTGGTCACGATGTCGCGTCGCCTGACGGGCTTGCAATTGCAAGCGTTAGCGCTATACAGACGCTGTCTACGAGCAATTCGCGACAAGCCTGCCGATGCGAGGCCAGGCCTGCGCGAGTATGCTCGCGCCGAGTTCGACAAGAACGCATCCGTCAGCCCCCGGGACCTGCAGCGCGTGGAGCATCTGGTTCGCCGTGGAAGCAAGCTGCTGCAGATGCTGAGCGCCAGCGAGGCGACTCGCGTCACGGTGACGTCGGTGCGGTGACACCGCCCGGGGACACCCTCCACACCGCTCCCTCGCCCACTCACCCTCCCACGTAAGCGCAACCTGTTGAGAGGAGCTTGCCGCCCATGTCAGTGGCTCCAGGGCTAGATGACAGCGGCACCTGCGTGCGAGGTGGCCAGGCGCCACGCAGGGCCATGCCCTGGGCCGTCATGGGCCGCGCCCTCATGCGCACCGCACCGCGGCATCCTGACGCGTCTGCACCTGCCCACTTCTCGGCCTCTGGCAGGCACCCGCCGCACCCGCTGCTCGCAGTAACCTCCGGCGGCATCGCCTCAGGCGGAGCGCCCGCCACGTCGGGCCATGCCTTGCGGCCCACCCCGCCACAGGCGTCCACCCCGCAGCAGCCGCGTCCTGTTGCAGCTGACGGGCGAGCTGCGTGGTTCCATCGGCAAGTGCGGGACCGATTGCCGCTGCCGGCTGCTCACTCGGCTGTGAGGCCCAGTGCGCCCAGTGCAGGGCCGGGCCCTGAAGCTCAGGGCGATCCTGGCCGTTCCTGGCTGCTCCGGCCTTACCTTTTCGCCGCCACGGTGGAGTCCGGCCGCTGGCCAGCACGATGCCTTCGTGTAGCTTTGGCGAGTCTTCGGAGTATAGCTTGGTATGTCGCTTGGTGCAGGGCCTGGTGCAGGGCTGGACGGTCTGGGTTGCGGTCGGACGGGTAACTGCCAGGGCGCAAGGCCTGTGCAGCGTATGCGCCTGGGCGACGCCGCAGACTGACGTGCGGGCATTCGTGCAGTAGGATGCCGCAAACTGAGGCCGGGAGCGCCCCAGAGCGCCGAGGATGCGAACGCACAACTTGCGGGGATGTAACTCTACTCCCACGGCCGGGCTGTAAAGCTTGCAACCGGCCTATCGGGCAACCACGCTTGCTATGCAGCATGTGGGCGCACTCTGGTTTCATGGTTTCCCGCCTGCCAGGCGTTCCGGCAAGTTGCAATGGCGCGGCATGCACAGCACGCCTGCGACCGAAACGCTTAAATCACTCGCGGGAGCGCTGGCATGCATACTACGGCCTTGCACTGAACTACAGCGCATATATATACAACAGTGTGTTGCTGTCTGCGTCCACCAACAGCGCAAAGATGTCGAGGTGCGACCGCTACGTCGCAGCGACCTCAACGCCGCGTCTGTATGCGATGACTGTGCTATCACGGCATCGTGAACGCATGTCTGCCCTGTGTGAATGTGGCACAGGTACAACGGTGGCTACGGCCAGGCGCCATACCAGCCCAACCCTTACACAGACCCGGCGACGCAGGTGCGGTTGGGTTGCGGGAGTGACGTGTCGCCCTGGCCAGGAGGCTCCTGGTCCTGGCGCCAAGGGCTTGCGAAGGCGCGGGTCTTGCGATGCGAGAGCTTGCCCCAAGCGGGCCTTCCCCAGCTCAATGCCCCTGATGCGTCCCGCTTCAGCAATGCGTTGGCACGCCCTGGCCTGGCATTGGGAGATGCCGGGGGCCCGCGCGCCCAACCCCTCTTGGTCACCACTCAGCAGGCCAAAAGCTCTTGGCTTCATTCTTCTTCTGAAGAAGCCCTCTTGCCGAATCCCGCGCCCCTGCCCCTGTCCTGTCCAGGGCTGGCACTTCACGGGCCACAACACGCAGTCGCGTGTGGCTTTCTACGAGAATGACGCCGGCGTCAAGATGGACTACTACCCAACCAGTGAGTGATGCCGTGTCGGGCTGCTTGGATGGTGCTGTCTCCCGCCGCTTCGGCCGACCTGCCTACTTCTCCCTGCGGCGCCGCGCCGCAACACACTGGCCGTCGGCTCCCTCCCCGTGGGGCGGTAGCGTGCATTAGCCCCTGATTGTACTGAGCCCCTGCGTCACCGTGCGTGCCTCCCGCCTTGCCCTGGCCCCACCTCCTCGTTGCGCTTCTCGCACAGCCGGCACCGTCAAGACCTCGATGGACCACCCCACGCGGCCACACGCAGCTCTTCCGCCGCGACATGTCGCAAGCCGAGCACAGCCGCGTGCTGGACAACCCGCGCGCCCACACCGGCAAGGGCTACTACACCAAGGGCAAGTAAAGGCCACGTGGTCCACCGCCAGGGAACGGGGCCGGCCGCCCAAGGGACGGCTGTATGGTCCCCCGGGCCGGCGTCTCAAGGGATGGCTTGTGTATCATGGGGCACCAGGGCGGCCGATGGGCCAAGCTCGTGAGCAGCACTTGGTGTACCAAAAGCAAGGCAAGCCTCGCATAGTTGAGCAGGGTTGATTTGGCGATAAGAGGCATGGTGGCGCGGACAATTGTGTTGAAGGCGTTCTGGCCGCCCGGTCGGGCTGGGCCGCAGGGCCGCGAGCGCTGCAGCTTGATGGCGCTGCAGGATGGCGCTGCAGGATGCTGTAAGCAGGCACTTGCGAAGCCGGAGGAGCGTCCGGTCGGGGCGCATGTATTATACCGTACATACGGCAGTGTCGGAGCGCAGCAGCGCGGCCATCGAGGGCACCGACCAGCAGCAGACCGCGGGGCAGCCCAACAGCGCCCCTGCGCACGCACAGCGTCAGCGGTATTTGCTTTTGACTTTGTGCCTTGCGCGGTTAGTCCTGCAGTTGTACGGGCCCGTGCGCGTCTAGATCGGCGTGCTGGGAGGCGGGGCCACGGACGCTGCTCTGTGCCTGCTAGCAGCAGCGCTAGGCAGCAGCGGCCTCGACACTACCAACACAGGTGCCTGGGTAGGAGTCGCTTGCAGCCGGCCTTCGTAGCTTGCAGAAGCACACAACTCCACAACACAGCTGCATAGGCTCTTGACTTCGAACCCAGCCAACGGCCCGGGACGAGCAGGTCCACCACCACGGCAGCCTGTGCTGCAGCCACGTGCCCGCTTCGCGGCTTGTGCATTTGTGCTGCGGCCGTTGCTTCTCCGCAACAGCACGCAGTCAGAGACAGGGGCCATCAGCGCCAGGCTGGGGCGCACGCCACACGCTGACGTCAACGCACACACACCAGGCCGGCGCCCCAGCCAGAGCAGGAGCTGCGCCAGGGTCCCAGCGCTTTGCACTGCTCGGTACGTCAAAGGCGCAGGTCAAGCTCGGGCGGTGACACTAAGACACACTAAGACGCTCCAGGTAGAAACCTGTCCCAGCTGCGCATGGGTGCATGGCTCGCCCCAAGAGAGGCCAGCCAGACCGGGACTATTTCAGCACCGACATCCATGCCCTCACCCCACGGGCCGGACCTTGCCGCCTTAACTGCCTATAACGGCAGGAATGCACATCTCAACGCACGCCGCCGCTGCTGCCTAAGACGCTCTTGGCAGAAACGCACAGCGTGAAGATGGTTTCAGGGCGCGGGCCGTGGGCCCACCCGCCTTGCGTAGTGGGACCCTCACCACGGCCGTCGTCGGCTAGTCCTCTAGTGCACCCCTCCCGACACGCGCACTCGGCTACCGGTTTCGTCTACAGGCGACCGCGCTGTGTACACAGACGAAGTGGGAGGAGCGGCAGGAACGTTGCCCAGGCAGTACAACCTTGTGCGGAGTAGTGTCCCTTCATATATGTCTTGCCG
>BDDC01000123.1:47569-100686 GCA_001662425.1 Chlamydomonas sphaeroides | reverse complement strand
CCAACCCACCAACCCACCCGCCCACCCGCCCGCCCGCCAACCCGCCCACCCAGGCCCGCGATATGATGCTGCGCGCGCTCATGTTCTTCGCGGTGCTGCTCAGCGGCGTGGGCATCGTCATCGCGCTGTTCGTGGTGGAGGACAAGAAGAAGTCGCTCATCTCGTGAGCCGGGGAGGGAAGGCAGGAGGGGAGGGTGGGAAGCAGGGAGGGAAGGGGCCGGGCAGGGAGGGATAAAGGCAGGGCAGGGAGGGAAGGGGCAGGGCAGGGAGGGAAGGTGCGGCAGGGAGGGAAAAGGGAAGCAGGGCGGGAAAGGGAAAGAAGGGAGGAAAAGGGGCGGTATGGCCCGGAGGCCGCAGCTTTGGCGGCCGTGTCCGTGGCGTATGCTGTCCGTGCCTCGCCTCGCCTGCCACTACCGGTATGGCTCCTCCTCCCCTCCCCTCCATCTCCCTTGCCCTGCCCCTGCCCTCACCCTCACCCTTCCCTGCGCCCCTCCCTCCTCCCTGGCCGCAGCGGCTACACCGCGGTCTTCATCCTGCTCTGCTACTACGCCGCGCCGCTGTCGTCCATGGCCGAGGTGCTGCGGGCGCGCTCCTCCGCGTCGCTCTACTGGCCCACCAGCCTCATGAACACCATCAACGGCTGCCTCTGGGTGGCGTACGGCCTGGTGCGTGGCGGGGCGTACGGCAGAAGGGAGTACGGCAGGCGGCGCGGGAGCGCGGCACTGTTGAGGCCATTGCCCAGTGCCTATCAGCCGCTTGGGTGTGGAACTGGCAGCTGCTTCCCCTTCCGCCGGCGCGCGCATCGAAGACGAGGACACTGCTCGATCTCTGAAAGTCAGCCGGCTCTTCCCCCTTGGCTGGGTGCACTCCTCCTACCCCCAACCCCGCTGCCTGCCTGCCCCAGGCTGTCAAGGACCTGTTCATCGCGGCGCCCAACGCCGTGGGCGCGATGTTCGGCGTGATCCAGATCGTGCTCATCCAGGTGTACCCCGCCAAGAAGTGAGCGGGGTGTAGAGGCCAAGGGAGCAGAGGGGAGGAAGGGGAAGCGCGTGCTCGTGTGTTCGTGTGACACACAGACACAGGCCGTGCCGTGCTCATCTACGTGTGCCACCGGTCAGGAATGAGAGCCGGGGCTGGGGCCGCGAAGGGGAGGAAGAGGGCAGAAAGCGTTTGCGTTGGTGTATCTCGGGGCACAGGTCGTGCCGGTCCACGCCTACCGGGCATCCCGGGTGCGGCCAGTCTGGGAAGCGCCATGGGGTGCGAGGGGGGCGGGGTTGCCGCGTGGCGAGGCCGCCCCTCACCCCGACCCCGGTCCTCAGCACGCACACCCCACCCCTTGCCTGCCCTGCCCTCCCCTGCCCTGCCCTCCCGTGCCCTCCCCTGCCCTGCCCTGCCCTGCCCTGCCCTCCCACCCGCAGGGTTGCCGCGCCCACCCCCGACACGGAGCCGCTCATCCACGAGGGTCGCCACGTGGCCTAGGGGCCGAGGGCCGAGGGAGGCGCTGTGTCCACATGGCCACCCCTTGGAGGCAGGGAGGCAGGCAGGGAAAGGGGTTGCGCGGGATGGCAGGAGGCTCGGCGGGCGCCAGCCTGCAAGCCACCCCTCAGGCACGGGGGCCGCCCCGGGGCGGGGCGGGCTCCGAGTGGCCGCAGGGGCGGGCCCCGAGTGGCCGCAGGGGCGGGCGCCGAGTGGCCGCAGGGGCGGGCGCCGAGTGGCCGCATGGGCGGGCTCCGAATGGCCGCAGGGGCGGGCGCCGAGTGGCCGCAGGGGCGGGCGCCGAGTGGCCGCAAGGGCGGGCGCCGAGTGGCCGCAGGGGCGGGCGCCGAGTGGCCGCAGGGGCGGGCGCCGAGTGGCCGCAGGGGTGGGCTCCGAGTGGCCGCAGGGGCGGGCGCCGAGTGGCCGCAGGGGCGGGCGCCGAGTGGCCGCAGGGGCGGGCCGGTCGGATGTGCTGCGGCGGAGTCCAGGGCCGTGGCGAGGGGCGAGAGGCGCGCGGGTGGGTGGGTGGTGGGGCGAGGGCGGGGCGCGCGGCGGGAGGCACACGGGGGTGGAGGCCGGCTGGGGAGGTGCGGGTCCCAGTGGGGCGCCCTTGCACGAGGGCCCCCATCCGCGAGGGCGAGGAGGCGCCGGGAGCGACCGCCCAGCGGGAGGGGCGGCGTGCGGCGAGACGCCTGCTGCTGGGCGCAGCCGGCAGCGGGTGTTGTGGGTGCGCGCCGCTCTTGTGCTGCTGTGTGGATAGATGGTCAGGTGGCTTGACGTGTATCGGGGCTGCGCTAGGCCCTGGCGCTGGGTGCGAACAAATAATGAGCACGATTCTAGGTTGATATGGTATCCTAGGCGGAGCGCGCGCGGGGCCGCGACAACGGCGGTGGTGCCGGTATGTGGTGGCTAGCAGGCAGTGGAGGAGGGCAGAGGCGCCCTGGCGGTGGCGCCGGGCGTGCGGTCCAGTCGAGGGCGGCGCTGCTACTGTTACGTGGCCGCTGGCGCCACGCCCAGCGCCGTCCCTGCTCGCAACCTTTGCCAGGCCTGTACGAAGGGCTTAGATGTAACCCCACTCGCACGCTCCCGTCTCGGCGCATCAACGACCCCAGCGTGCAGCGGGACCTGCGCAACAAGGCTGGACAGCGGCGGGTGGCTCGGGGCTGCGCGGCTGCGGGTGCCCGCCAGTGTGCGCAGCGAAGCCGGTGCTTCCCGCCTCCTGCAGCCAGCAGCCAGCACGATCACCGCACACTGCTGGGGTGCGTGTGTGATGCATCGGGGCTCGGCGGGCCGGGGCGATTGGGCGGTGCCCGGTGCGGCGGCTGGGAGGGCCCGGGCGCGAAGGCCGATGCTTTGATGGGCCAGCTGTACCCCTTCTTATCCTGCGACCAGCGTACTGCATCGGGTCGCCGCAAGGTGCGCCGTCCTGTGTGCCTGGGTGCGCAACAATACGGAAAACGCGAACAAAAGGCAGAACGGTACCCGGCACCAGAGCGGCGCTCGTCGGTGGGCGAGGCGTGCGGACGACGCCGCCGACGGCAGCCTAGAGCCGTGCCTGCCGCCGGTAGCGCCTGCTGTGGACATGCGCCGCTGGTCCCACGTGTTGCTGCCGGCGGACAGGCCTGGCTCCGTGCCACTACCGTCACCTGCCCAAACCCTTCGATGAAGCCCATGCAACTGCAGGAAAGGCAACTGTGCGGCCCAACCGAACCCCGTCCCGCCGCATTACACCGTATCAGCCCCAGTCCCGTCCGTGTGGCCTGCGAGATCCCGGCAGGTCGCAGGCTCTCGACTCCAGCTCTGCTGCTGGAGCGCGGCTGCGGCTGCGCATCCCCTGGCATGCGGTCGATCGTGCAGGGTCAGGCGGTGCGAAGGGACCTCCTCTTTACATGGCAGGGGCCGTTCACGACGGCGCGCCGCCAGGAGCACCCGCCAGACAGTTCACAAGTGGGCGGCCCCGTCCGCGACCCTGGGCGCATAAGGCCCATGGGCGGTGACAGCGGGGGGCCACCGCAATGGCCGCGCCCCCCGTACGCACGCGCGTCTATGGCGGGGGGCGGGAAGAATATTAGCTATTGGGCGCAAAAATAGGCAAAGTTGCGGATGCAAAGGTTGCATCACCGGGCGGCGGAGCAGGCGCATGAGCACAGGGGTGCAGAGCAAAGGGGTCAAATAATGTGAGCCGCACAGCGCTCGCCAGGTCATCACACGGCCGCCATGCACAGCACGCATGCCCTCATGACCACACACCTAACGCAGCGAACACACGCGCTCGCGCCACTGCCCGCCATGCCTTGTCGCCAGCCAGCCGGCTAGCTGCTGCTGCAGCGCACTCGCACAAGAGACCACCGCCACGCGGCGCGCTAACACTACAGTAGTACAACAAGACACGCGCAATGCAGTCCGCTCGGCCGGTTCAGCGGGCAGCTGCGGGCCCGCCCGCAAGCGACCCAAGTTGTGCCCCTCACGCCCTTACACCCCTAAAAACCACACACACCCCGTGCGACCCCGCCGAGTACGCAGCTCTTCGGCAGCCCTGCACCGCCGCTGCCCCCGGGGGTCTCGCGCCCCGCGCCGCTCCCACTGCAAACTCCAGCAAACTCCACTCACCGCACACTCAGCATCCGCTGCAAAAGTCGCGCTCACGGGGCCCACCGCCCACACACCCGACCGCCCCGCAGCCCACCACAACTGCGGGCGGAGCCGTGTCACCCTCCGCCACTCCTGCGCCCCCGACCCGAGCCCACGCGCCGCGCCGCGCGGTGCAAGGCTGCTGCCTCGCACTCGGTTCCCAACCCAAACGGCTCGCCCTTGCCGACCACCAGGCGGGGCCTCCTGGGCGGCGGCCGCCACCGCCTCTACCAGGCGCCCGGGTCGGTCTTGTCGAAGAAGTAGCTCTGCTCGAAGTCCTTCTCCTCGCCCGCGTACGTGTGCTTGCCCGTGTACTCGGGCCTGTGGTCATGGGGGGAGAGCGGGGAGGGAAGAGGAGGGCGTGGGCGTGTGGAGGAAGGAAGGGGGGCGGGGTGGGGTACGTGTGCCTGCCCGGGTGCTCGGGCCTGGCGTGGGTGGGGCGCAAGGAGGATGGCGGGCGAGGGCGCGGGACCCCGGGCAGGGGAGGGAACGGGAGGGGCGGCGGGTGCGGAGGTCATGGCTTGTCCACGGGCGTCGGGCACGTGACCAGCACGCGACGCCATGTCGTCTCGTGTCGCGCAAGTCGCGTATCGGTTGCTTGGCTGGCAGGGCCGCCTTGCCAGCCGCTAGCTCCCAGGCCCGAAGGCCCCTTCCCTCCTGCCCGGCGCCTCACTTCCAGTTGTAGATGAGCAGGTCGTCCTCCTCCTCGGGGCTCTTGGCCTTGTGCAGGTTGCGGCGCGCCTCGGCCACAAAGAAGTTGGCAATCTCCTGGCTCATCACGATCTGGGTGGTGGGTGGGTACGAACCGGCGGGGAGGAGGGGAGCCATGGGCAAGCGGGCCCCTCCAGCCGCCATTCGCCATCTCCCGCCCCAGCCGCCCGCCCGCTGCTCCCGCTCTGCCCTTCCCCTCCCCGCTCCTCGCAGCCCGGCCGCAGCCTGCCCACCGCATCCGTGGTGTGGGGGATGTGCAGCATGGGCGTCCACTCAAAGGGGTTCTTCTCGGGGTGCCACTGCGTGGCGGTGAAGGGATAGGCGCGGCCCTCCATCGTGCTGATGTAGGCGTTGCCGCTCTTGTCCAACGACAGGGAGAGCACCTGGGGGCGGGGAGAGGGGCAGGGAAGGGGGCACGGGTGGGCGGAGGGTGCGGGGTGCGCGAGGCCCGCACCCCATCCCGCGGGCCACCATCGCGAGCCCGCCCTAGTGAGCGTGCCAATGCACACAGGCCCCACCGCCCAGCCTCACCTTGAAGAACTTGGGCAGCGCGGGGTTCTCCAGGAAGGCCGCCATGGACAGGCCTGGCGGGGGAGGGTGAGGGGGCGGGTAAAGGGGAGGCGGAGAGGGAGGAGGCGGTGGGGAAGAGGCACGGCCCCGCCCCGCCAGCGCCCCCTGTGCCCACCCTGCCGGCCCTGCCCACCCCGCCCCTGCCGATCCCGCCTCCTCACCCATCATGTGGTTCTCCATGGCGATGGGCTTGTTCTGGAGGCATGGGGCGGAGGAAAGGGAAAGGTATGGGGTGAGCTGGCACGCCGTCCCCGCCCCAACCCTGCCGTGCCGCGCCCTGAATGCTCCAAGTCGACCCTGTGCGCCTCCTCCTGTCCCGGCCCCGCCCCCAGGTCCGCCACCCCCCCGGGGCGGCATCCCGCACCCCCCCGCCCCTCCAATGCCCCTGCCAGAACCCCCCTCCGCTTCCCTCCGCTTCTTTCCCCTTCCCCTCCCCCTCCGCTTCCCTCCGCTTGCCTCCCAGCCCCCTGGCCCCTGTCCCCCACCTGCAGGTTCTCCACCACCACGGGCGGCAGGCTCTTGAGCAGGTGGCTGCCCGCCGCCTCATTGGTGTACAGCAGCGGCGCGGGCGCGTCCTCGGCGTCAAAGGCCGACAGGATGGTGTAGTTGCCCGACAGCACCACCGCCAGCGCCTCCATGCCCAGGCAGGTGCCGTGCACCTGGGCGCCGGGGCGGGTTGGAGGTGGTAGGGGTGGTGGTGGGTGTGCGGGTGGTGTGGGAGGGTATGCAATGGGTAGAGAGAGAGGTGGCGAGGACAGTGAAGAAGCCAAGAGAGGGCAATGGCGGAGGGCGACCACACGCCTCTGCCTTCAATCGCTATCAACCATCCGTGCCCCTCCACACACACCTCCATCGCTCGGCCCCGAGCCCCCCTCCCCTCCCTCTGTCCTCTCTCCCCCCTCCCCTCTCTCCTCCCTGTGCTCCCCATCCCCCTGCCCTCTCCCTCCCCCTCCCCCTCCCCGCCCAGCCCCACCCACCGGGAAGTAGTCGCCGTTGTCGTTAGCCGCCACAGCCAGGTCCACCAGGCGCCGCATGGTGTCGTAAAAGTGGTGCCCCGGGGACAGCACCGCGCCGCCGCCGGGCAGCAGGAGGCCGTTGATCACGGCGAACCTGGCAGGTGGGGAGGAGGAGCGGGCCGAGCGAGGGGAGGGCCCGAGGGTCAAGGGAGAGCGGTGGGGCGCACGCGGCGCGAGGGCTGTCGGGCGGGCAGGCGCGCGGAGGACGGGGGTGGGTGGCACCGTAGCATCAACGGCGCTCGCAAAGACAGCGCCCTCGTGACCTCCGCGCCCCTGGCGGAAGCCCGGTCCCCGCTGCCGTCCGTGCCGCCGTGCCCCCACCCGCCACCCCAGAGCCCGCAGCCCTCACCTCCGCTCGATCTGCTCCGGGGTCATGTCGTACATGATGGGTACGACACGCGCGCCCGCCGCCTCGAGCCACTTGATGTACGAGGCGGCGATGTACGACTGTCCCGTGGGAGCGGGTTCGCCGGGCTGGGGAGTGGGGGAGGCGGCGTGCGCGTGAGTATGGCGGGCATTTCTGACGTCGTCGTTGGAGGGGCATGGCCGCCGGAGGGTAGGCAAGGCAGGGCAGGGCCGTGGAAGGTATGCACCGAGGGAGTAGCGAACTAGTCATTCGCGAACCGAGCCAGAAGCTGGGGCCCAGCGCTGCAAAAGCCCGGCCGTGGAGGGCGGTGCTGCTCGGGCGCCCGGCTGCATCGCGCTGCCGCCGCCCCATGCGGAGCCGCGGCTTTCTACAGTTTGTTGGCCCTCGCCAGCCTAAGTCGGCTCTGCGCCATCTAGCGTGGTGCCGCTAGGGATGGCGTGCCCATGGGCCCGCCGGCCCCGGGCTTACGGGGTGGCGACGCGGTTGTGGCGGCGCGTGTTGGATGCGGGTCGGCAGGGCGGGACGGCAGGGAGGGAGGGAGGGGCCGAGTGCACGGGTTTCGCGGACGGCCGGCCGGCGGAGGACGGCTGGGGGCGAGCGGCGTGGCCACATCGGCAAGCGAGCTGGCGGCCTGCTCCTAGGGTTTGTTGTTCCTTCCAGTGTGTAACAGGCCTGCTGCCCCGGCCAACGCGCCGTCCCACCCACCCCCCCCCATCGCACGCACATGGACGCATGCGACCCACAGCAGCCCCCGCCCGCCAGCTGGGCCTGCCTCCCCGGTGCCCGCGCCGGCCCCCAGCCGCATACGCACACGCCGACCCCTGGCGCCCCCCGCCGACTCCCTACCTGTGCCAGGACGCCGATGATGGGCCGCAGGTTGGCCTCATTGGGCCGCCCGCCCGCCTGCACACCCTGGGCCTGCGACTGGGCCTCAGCGCCGGATGCGATGCGCGCACTGGCTGCCGCACCCGCAAGCAGGGTGGGGCTGCGGGGTAGCGGCGGGAGGGAGGGGAATGGGATCGAGAATGACGGGGGGTTGGGTAGGGATGGGTGCAATGAGGTGGCAAGAGGAGTGGGAGTGGGAGTGGGCGGGGGGTGGGGGTTTCATGCTGGCAGCATGGGGAGTGGGGCGGTTCGGGGTTTGCCCAGCGGGGAGGTTGCCTGGTTTGCCGCGGCAGGCGCCGGCAGCTCTGGCCTCGCCGGCCTCCCAGGACGCTGCTGCTCCGATCACGCCGCCTGCCACACGACCTTCCATACGCCTCCTTACCGAGCGCAAAGGGCCACCGCTGGCATCAGAGCCAGCAGCGCCAACATCCGTGCCACGAGCGCCATGCTGACGTCCGCTCTTCCACAGCTGTCCTGTCCGCACACTGCACAAATCAGCAGCAATGTTGCTGTAGTGATTTCTGATCGGACGCGGCCGCAGGCGAAGGTGCGAATAACAAATGAACAAAGCGCGGCGCCTCGGCTGTTGGGGAGGCCCTCTGCGTCGTTATATTGCACGGTATAGTGGGTGATGGTAGCGCAAACAATGGGCGTATTTGCCCAACGTGTTTTTGGGGTTGCGCGATGGGGCCCCGCTGCATGGGGCCAACAGTGCATATGTTGCGAAGGCGAGCGCGCCCGCAGGCATTACCACGACACCAGCACATTACAAAGCCGTGCTTCTCACTAGCGCCGCTTGTTGAAACTTGTTGTCGGCGGCCGTCGCAACTAACAAGCCGAGGCACCGCCAGGCGCCATGGGCAAGCCCGTCAAGGTGTGTGACATTGCAGCTATTGAGTGCTGTCATTTAAGCTGCACCACGCTCGCTAAACTCACCGATGGCTTCGTTTCGTAGGCCTCCGGTAAGGAGGTGAAGGCCAAGCAGGCGGCCGTGAAGCTGGAGAAGAAGAAGGTGGGTCTGGAGCGTGCTGTTGTGCTTCTCCGGCCATGCCGGGCCCGCCAGGGCGTTTCGGGGCGGCGGCATGTTGACGGCGGCCGCCCTTGTTCACTGTGTAGGTGGCCCCGCCGTCCGACTCTGATGACTCTGATGAGGACTCTGATGAGTCGGAGGACGCTCCGGCGCCCGCCAAGAAGGCGGCCCCCGCCAAGGTGCGGATGGCTGGATGGCAAAAGGGCTTTCTGCCTTACGGAGCCCTTTTGTGCGACAGCTACAGCATGCGCTGTGTGTAGACTTAGCCAAGCGGTAATGTTCTCTATTCTGCTGCTTGAGGTGTTGCTCGCTATCAGCGTTCGGACTTTCGGCACTCGGCGGCCGCCGCCCGCTGAACTTCGCAGCGCCTGCGAGAGCCGCGCTCGCCGCACTGGGTCACCAGCATGCCAGTGCAGTCCTTGTAACCAGCCCGCAATTGGCCTTCCCCCCACACGAGGCCTGACGGACGTGCACCCATCCATCCACCCCCACCCACCTCCAACAACCCACTCAATCAGGCGCCCGCCAAGAAGGTCGAGTCGTCTGACGACAGCGACGACGACGATGACAGCGAGGACGAGCCCCCCAAGAAGGCCGCCGCGGCCGCCCCGGCCAAGAAGGTGCGTGTGTTGCAAGCCGTCGTGTGCGTGCCATCCCAGCCTGCTACCCCATAGGCGGCAGAGGCAGAGAGCAGCACCGCCTCATTGGGTGCTGCTCTTTGTCTCTGCCGCAGGCTGCGGCCGCCGCCGAGGACAGCGATGACGACGACGACAGCGACGACGACAGCGACGACGATAGCGAGGATGAGCCCCCGGCCAAGAAGGGCAAGCCCGCTGCGGCCCCCGTCAAGGCAGCCCCCGCTGCCAAGAAGGCTGCTCCCGAGCCGGTGCGTCGTCATTCACAGGCTAGCAAGCAGCACGCCTTGCGCATCACGAGCAGCAGCTTCAGTCATCACACGCTTGAGGTCTCGAACGCTTCCGTCATCGCACGCTTGAGGCCGCAAGCTCCAGCCATCGCACGCTTCAGTCACCACCAGCACCCAAGCCAGCAAGCTGCTGCGCGTGTGGCTGAGCCGGCTTGTTGGCGGCGTCACTGCGCGCCTCCGGCTGGCAGGGCCTTCCCGCGGCATGGTCCCTGACGGCCGCGTAGCCCTCGTGCTGACGGCCGGTTTGCTTCCGCTGCTAATTCGATGCTCAGGAGTCGTCTGACGATGACGACGAGGATGACAGCGACGACAGCGAGGACGAGGCGCCGCCCGCCAAGAAGGCCGCCCCGGCCGCAGCCGCCAAGAAGGCCCCCGCCAAGAAGGAGGTGAGGCGGCAAAGACACGGAACACAGGTGGCTTTGCGCCGGCGCTAGGCGGTGCCCTTCTGCCGGCTGCGCTGTCAGCGCGCTATGTCCAGGTGCTTGGCAGGAATGCAACGACCTCTGGCGGAAGCTGCGGACGGTAATCGGAAGGCCAGCAGTGTTGGGGAATGTGCATCCTCATCCTCAGCGGCGGCAGCGACAGCAGTGGCGGCGGCGACAGCAGCGGTGGCAGCGGCAGCAGCAGCGGCGGCAGCGGCAGTAGCGGGAAATGGCCGCTTTGTTCGCCGGCCATGTTGTGGGCGTGCACTAGCTGCGTAGAGCTACGTATCCTGATGCGCCCTTGACCTCACCACAATCCCTTGCCTTCCGCATCCTCGCCCTCCCAACTGCAGGAGTCGTCTGACGATGACGACGAGGATGACAGCGACGACAGCGAGGACGAGGCGCCGCCCGCCAAGAAGGCCGCCCCCGCCGCAGCCGCCAAGAAGGCCGCTGCCAAGGACAGCGACGATGACGACGACGAGGACAGCGACGACGGTGGGTTTCCGCTCACGGGCCATGCGCATGCGATGCCTTATCTTCGGCGCCGCAGGACATGGCGTGGCAGGGCCTGGCGTGGTGGGAGAAGCCGAATGTTGACTGCTCTGTTCCCCACTCAACCCTCCCTTATCGTCACTCCGCAGACGAGGACGAGGAGATGGAGGACGCCAAGAAGCCCGCTGCCGCCGGCAAGCGCAAGTCGGACGAGGATGAGGACGAGGAGGAGGAGGAGGAGGAGGACCCGGCTCCCAAGAAGAAGCAGCGCCTGGACGTTGCCGGCAACGCCGCCAACGGCGGCGGTGCCGCTACCGACGCCGGCGAGAGCGCCACGGTCTTCGTGGGCAACCTGTCGTGGAGCGCCACTGAGGACGACATCAAGAAGCACTTCAAGGACTGCGGCAAGGTGGGCCAATCCGAGGCGCGAGGCGTTGAGAAAAACATGCCACAGTGCGACGAAACGTTGCCAGTCGCCGAGTCGCCGGATCCGCCCACTGTCGCGCTCGCAGTGTCGATGCCGCCCCGTGCGCTTGTCTGACCCGGTGTTCGTTCGCTGGGCCGCGCCGCTGCTGTAGGTGACCAACGTGCGCGTGGCTCTGGACCGCGACACTGGCCGCTCCAAGGGCTACGCCCACGTGGACTTTGAGGAGCCGAGCCAGGCCAAGAAGGCCACGAGCAAGAACGGCAGCGACCTGGCGGGCCGCAACATCAAGGTCGAGGTCGCTCAGGCCAAGCCCCAGCGGTGAGACCCGGCGCCCCGGAACCTGGGATCGTGGCTCGTGGAGTTAGTTGGATGCGGCAGGGCCGGCGCAACGGTTGCTATTGCTCCAGCTGTCTGGCCTGGTCGTGTGCGTCTGTCGATCGTGAGCTGGGACTGACCTGGCTGTGTCCTCGTGTGCGTGCGTGCGTGCGTTTCACCATAGGGACAACGGCGGTGGCGGCGGCGGCGGCGACTCTGACGGCACGACCATCTTCGTCAAGGGCTTCGACCCCAACTTCGGCTCGGAGGACGAGATCCGCGAGGCGCTGCAGGAGACGTTCGGCCCCTGCGGCGAGATCAAGTCGCTGCGCCTGCCCAGCGACCGCGAGGCGGGCACGCTCAAGGGCTTCGCCTACATTGAGTTCGGCACCGCGGAGGCTAAGGTGGGCTGCATGGTTGGATGCGGCGGGCGGGAACGTTTGGCAGTTGGGGCTTGGGCGTAGAGCGGTGTGGAGTTGGGCGTTTGCAATGGGCGTCATGGGGTCGGCCTCCGCGACTTCTTACTGGCCGCTTACTCGTTGCCTGCCTCGTATGCTCCATGATCTTGATCGCAGGCCGCCGCCGGCGAGCTGGACGGCACGGAGGCGGCGGGCGGCTACCTGAAGGTCGACGTCAACGTGCAGCGCCGCGACAGCGGCGGCTTCGGCGGCCGCGGCGGTGGCCGTGGTGGCGGCCGCGGCTTCGGCGGCCGCGACGGTGGCCGCGGTGGCGGCCGCGGCTTCGGTGGCCGCGGCGGCTTCGGCGGGCGCGACGGTGGCCGCGGCGGCGGCCGTGGCTTCGGCGGCCGCGATGGCGGCCGCGGGAGAGGCGGGCGCGACGGCGGGCGCGGCCGCGGCGGCCGCGGTGGTATGCGGATCGACTCGAGCGCTGGCGGCACCGGCAAGAAGATGTCGTTCGACGATTAAGCGATGGGCCGTTGGCGTTGTCGCGAGGGTGCGGGCGACCTGCCTGCCGCGAAGCGCAGCGCCGGGCGGGGCGGGGCGGGGTTGGGCTGTGGGGATGTCGCAAGGCGAGGCTCTGATGCGGGCCTGCTGTTGATGCCGTGAGTCGGGCATCCGTTCTTAGAAAGCGGTCAGTGCACTGCTGCAAACCCTGCGCGCGTGCTGTCACTGCCCCGGAAGGCCCCGCCGGCCTAGGTCTGTCTTGCCGGGCCCGGCGGCGGTGCTGTTGGGTGTGATGCGTGCGCTGTGCCGCGAGCAAATGTCGGTGCGGAGTTTGGTTGGATGCAGCAGGGTTTGAGTCGTCGTTTCGCTAGTCGGACTCGGGTTGTGGTGTGCGCGCTAGGCGTGGCTCGGACTATGCTTTGCGCTGCTGGCACTGGTTTGTCACTTTTGACTGGTTTGGCCTGGAGGCCGTAGCGGCGGACGAATGGCCAGGAGGCGCGCAGCAGTGCGCAGAAGGCGGCCTGTGAAGAGGGGCGCGCGCGTCGCGGGGCGCGGCCGCAGTACACCTATGACAGACAGGTGCTGCGCGCCCTTGTAATGGACCATGCAGGACAAGCCCTTTACCCCAAGGAAAGCCCAACTGCCTTGTCGATGTGCCACCTGCGGCGATGTGGCGCGTGATTCTCCGAGTCTACCCCACAACCGCGGACGACGACGGGGCAGGGCACAACCGCAACAACGAGACTGGACATGGGTAGATACGGTACCGGTGGCTTACATACTTGTGTGATGTATCGTCCTCACACCCAGGGGGGAGTCTCCCCTGCTCACACCGTACCTGCAGGTGCCGCTGCTACAGCCACGGCCCTGCTCGTGGCCCGCTGCCAAGCCTCACCATGCGTTGCCCAGCATCCGCAGGGCTCCATAACGGGCCTTGGCCACCCACTGGAGGGCCGCCAACCTGACACCCTCCTCACGTCCCATGAGCCGGCAGCAGCTCCGCGGCTCTGCCCCCCGGCAGGTTCCGGCCCACATTTCCAGGTCGGGGTCCTTTGCTCGCCTCGGCAGCGCCACAGGCCCGGCACTAGCAGCATCACCCTCCCTCCCCGGCACCCGCCAGACAACCCAAGCATACGGCGGCAGCGGCTGCGCGCAGCTGCGGAGCCCCACACCTCCCCGACGGCGCCGATGCGGCGCACTGCACTGAAGACCTACCGCTAGCAGCCTCCGGGCTCACGCCCGCTCCCTCACACCCAACAGCAAGCGCCATCAGCCTCGGACTAAGCAATGTCACCGACCCAACCCAACTCATACCCAACCTGCCTACAACCCGCTCAATGTTCGGCCTGCCCCTCCGGCGCACGCGTGACCGGCACCAACAGCCGGCCCGCGGACGCCAGACTACTCCCTGCACCAGCGGCACCAGCGGCCGCGCGCTGCCGTCCAATTGCACGGCAGGCTCACAGCCATGCGCAAGCGGCGCCTCATGCCGCCCTATGCAGAGATGCTGCGCCGTGCTGCTCTGCCCTACACCTCCTACCTAGCGCCTCTTCAAGTCTTGGCTGCACCTGGCCTGATCAGAAAAAGCTCCTACCTGAAGCGGGGCCGCTGCAGTGCGGGCCGCGCTGGGGGACTTCCCCGCGCAATAGGCGCTGGGGTGCAGCACTTGCAGGAAAGAAATAGACCATAGCGCGACGCTTCTTCGCAGGCCTTGCAATTATGAACTCTACCTTGCTGCCGTCTTCTGCGTTGAATGCCGTCCTACATAGACCCCAGCAGCGGGTGGCTCCTAACGCGCTGTGCTGTCCCATCGCGCTGCGCCGCCGCCGCCGCCTTGGCCGCCTGCCCCGCCGCCGCCGCCGCCAACCCCGGCACCGGCCACGCCAGCTCCGGCAGCGCCAGGCTGCCGCCCGCCGCCGCCGACAGCGCCGCCGCCGCCGCCGCAACGCCGTCGGCCGCATCCGACCAGGGCAGCCGCGGCGCCGGCGCCGCCACCTGCGGTGCGCCGCCGCGAGCCTCCGCCGCCGCCGCGGCAGCCCGCCGCACGGCGCGCCGCAGCTCCGCAGCGCCCTCCGCAGCCCCCGCGCTGCGCCACGCCTCGGCCAGGTCCGTGTACGGGATCGCCGCGGCGGGCTGGTACAGCAGCCCATCCTCCACCACCACCACCGCCACCTGGCTCGCCTCGCAGCCGCACGCCGCCGCCAACGCGCGCGTCGCCGCGGCGCGCCGGGCGGCCGGCGTGTCCGGCGCCGCGAGCAGCACCGGCACCAGCACGCACGCGGCGGCGGCGGCCTGTGCGCGCAGTCGCTCCATGTCACGGGAGCGCAGCACGCGCAGCGCGTCGCGCACGCTGGCGGCCACCACCACCGCCTCCCAGCTGTCGGGCTCCGCGGCTGGTGCGGCTGGTGCGGCGGCTGCGGCGGCCGCGGCTGGTGCGGCGGCGGGCGGCATGGCCGCCGCCGGCGGTACGGCGGCCACCGGGCTACCCGCGGCGCCGGGTGCGGCCATGGGCAGGCGCCGGCCGGGGCGAGAGAGCGCCTGCGGGGGGGGGAGCCAGCGCTCAGCGCGATCAGCGCTCTGCGGGTGAGCGCTGTGAAGGAGGTGCGCAGGCGCCCACCGCCTGCGCAGCTGCCCGCCGTCTGCGCGGGCCGCTAGGCCGGCCTGCCTCCCAATGCATGCGAGGAGGCCGGTGGCCCCGCTGCGCCCCCACCGGCAAGCGCGCGCGGCCCTACCCTGGCCACCAGCTCCCAGCCCGGCAGGCGAGCGCCAAGCGCGCCCACCAGCGCCACGGGCCGCAGCAGCGCCGCCAGCACGCCGCCCAGCAGCCAGCGCCACCAGGCGCCGCGCTGCAGGACCTGGGGCCGAGGGGCAGAGCGGCAGGGGGAGGCCGCGGCAGCGGGCGTGGGTGCCGGGAGGAGGGCGGAAGGAATCGTGTGGACGCACGCGCAAGGGAGGCCAGGCCCAGAGCGTGGGCAGCCCCTCGGCGCGTTGCGGAGGCAACGAGAAACAGCAGTGGGCGCAGGGGCGGGAGTGGGGGAGGGCGCAGCCTGCGGCCCTACCTGTCGGTGCAGGCCCTCGGCCACACGACGCAGCGCCGCCAGCGGCGTCAGGCCCACGAGCAGCGGCAGCGGCAGCGGAGGCGGAGGCGGCAGCGCCGCCGCCACGCTGACGGAGCTGCCGGCGGAGGCGCTTGCAGCACCGGGCGGCGAGGCGCGCGTGCCGGCAGAGCCAGCGCGCGACGGCCACAGCGACGCTGCCGGCACGGGTTCGGTTGGCAGCGGCGCCGGCGGCGGCCGCGCTACGCGGCGCGCCGGCGCAAGCAGCGGCGTCGTCACGGCTCGCAGCAGCAGCTGCTGCAGCGGCGGCGGCAGCGACGTGTCCTGCTGCGCCGCAACCGGTGGCGTGGTGCCGCCAGCCCGCGGCGCGAGCCAGCCGCCTCGAGCTGCCGCCGCCGCCGGCGGCCCAGCCCGTGCCGCCGCTGCCGCGGGCCCGGCCCTGGGCTGCACCATGACATTGCACAGCTCCAGCCCCTCCGCCAACACGGCCGGCGGTAGCGGCAGCGAAGCGCGGCCCGAGCCGGCGGCGACGCGGAGGCCGCCCAGCAGCCGGCTGCGCAGCGCCGCCAGCGGAGGCGGCGCCGCTGCCGTCGACGCCACCGGCGCCGCCGGCCCCGAGCTGACCTTGGCCCCACGGCGAGCCTGCGGCCACCAAGCCGCTGGCCGGACGGCAGCGGAGGCGGCGGCGCCGCAAGCGCCGACTGGCGGCGCCTCCGGCGCCGCCGCCGGGGTCCAACCTAGCCACCCTGCCCGAGCTGACGGCCTGGCGCCGGTGGTGGCGCCGTTGGCGGCGGCAACAGAGGCCACGCTGGCGTCAAGCGGCCTGGCGCCCCGCCACCACAGCACCCAGCCGCGGCCCACAGGGCGTGACAGCCCGGCGGCGCGGCCCTGCAAGGCGGTGTTGGGCCGAGGGCCGCCGGCGCCGCCAGCCGGTGAGCTGCCGGCGCTAGCAGCCGCTGGCCCCGCGCCGAAGCGCAGCACCGTGCGCGCGGCCTGTGGCGGCGGCGCGGAGGCGCCGACGGCGGCGCCGCCAGCCGGTGCCGCCGCCGCCGCCATCTTGGAGCTGCGCCGGGCGGCCCCGCTGGCGGCTGTGGCAGAAGCACCCGGCGGCGGCGCCTGCCGCGTTTGCAGCAGCAGGAGGCCCGTGCCGGTGAGGCCCCGGCGGACCGTCGGCGATAGCGGCGCCGCCGACACCGCCGTCGGCGCAGTCTCAGTAGGCACACGAGCGCGAATTTGCGATGGCGGCGTCAAGTCCGTCAGCAGGGGTGCGGCCACTGTCATTGCGACGGCGGCGGCCGCCGCGGCGCTGACGGCGGCGCCGTCACCCGCCAGGACCGCCGCCGTTGCGGCGACGGCCGCGGCCGCCGTTGCGGCGGCCGTCGCCGCAGCGCCCTGAAGCATCGCCGCCGTGCCGCCGCCATCGGAGCTGCTGGCGGCGGCGGCGGTCAGCGTGCTCATGAACACCGCCGCTGCGCCCGCCGCTGCCGCTACGCCCGTAGCACCGGCAGCCGACGCCGACGCCACACCAACGGCGGCCGCCGCCAGGCTCTGGCGCATGGTCCACTGTAGCCGCACTCGCCAGCGCCAGCGCAGGGACGGCGGCAGCCGCGGCAGGTGCTCGGGCCGGGCGCCGGCGGCGGCCGCCTCAGGCAGTGGCGCGCACGTTCCGCTGGCGGAGGCAGACGCCGTCGCCGCGTCGGAGGACGAGGCCGCGGACGCGGCGAGCGCTGCCGGCGCTGAAGCCACTCTCGCGAGTTGCTGGGTGCCGCCAGCGGCGCCGTCCGCGGTTGGCGGCGGCGCCGGTGCCGCCTGCATGCGCCGTACGGCCGACACGGCCCATGACAGCCAGGCGGAGGCAGCGGCGGCGGCATTGGGCCCGCCCGGTTGCATCGCCGCGGCGCCGTCGGCGTTCCTGGCGGCGGCGGCCGAGGCGAGTGCCGCCGGCGCCGCCAGGACCGTCTGCACCAGCGATGCCGCGTACGGCGATGTACCCAGGATCGCGATCCGGTGCCGCCGTACGGCTACCGGTACGACAACGGCATGGAAGTCGCTGCTCGCGGTCACCTGCAGTGCCGTACCGCGCGGCGCCGTACCGTCGATCAGGCCCTTGGCTACGGCGCGCGGCAGCGTCACGCGGAGCAGCAGCCGGCTAGGCATCGCGGCCGCCGGAGTGACGACGGCGCCGCTGGCGCTGCCGTACGACGACGTTGGCGAGTTCGGCTCCGAGTCACCCCAGCCGGCGCCGCTGCCGGACGCGCCGGCGCCAGCGGCAGCCGCCATGGCGGCGGCGCCGGCAGCGCGGGTGCGCTGCACGATACTGCCCGTGAGGTGCTGTAGCGTGCTGCGCAGCAGCGACACTGGGTGCAGCGGCGGCGGGTTCGCCGTACAGCTGTACGGCGGCGCGTACAGCACCTGTACGACCTCGCACGGTACCTCGGTCGACGCGGCCTCCGCTGATGATGCCGGGCCGCCTCCGCTGGAGGCGGCGGCGTCCGCCGACGGCGACGCGTTGCGCACAAGGGCCACGGAGACCTTCCGACAGTACTGCAGGTTGTGGCCCTCCAGCTCCAGCTCCAGCCGTACGGGCTCCTCCGACGCGGTGCGGGCGTTGCCGCCGCCACTGCGGCGACGCCGGGGCGGCACCGCGGCGGCGGCGGCAATGCCGCCGAAGAAGCCAAGCCGCGAAGAGCCAGCTGCCGCTGGCGGCGCGGTCGACGGCGCTGGCGCGCTGGCGGTATGGGCCAGGGGCGGCTCCGCCGCCGCCGTCGCCGCCGCCGTGCGGCCGCCGGTCCACCATCGCGCCACGCCGGCCGGCCCAGCGGCCGGGCTGCTACCGCCTGCCACGGCGGCAGAGCCCGCGGCGGCGGCGGGCGCCGGCACCTTGTCGGCGGCTGCGGCGGCGGCGCCAGGTGCGGCGGCGGCCTCTGCCTCAACGTCAGCCAGGGCGCCCCGCAGGATGGCCCGGTGCACCGCGATGCGAGGCACCAGGCTGTCAGACAGCCGCACCGCCGCCGCTGCTGCTGGGCCTGCAACGTCGTTGGCAGCGGCCAGGCGGCGGATGAGCTCCAGGTGGCGCAGCCTGCGGGGCACGAACACATCACACGTCATCACTCATCACGCGGCTCTGTAGTTGCTGGGTTTGCGGCGGCTGGCTCCGGTGCCGTGCCAACAGTGCCCCTTGCTGCCCAGACCAGCGTGCTGCTCTTGCCACAGCGTCCAGATACCCCCCGGCCCCTTCACGCGACCAATCGCAGCCCCATCCCCTGCCCCCATCCCCTGCCTCCACCCACTGGCCCAACCTGTAGGCGATCATGCGGTGATGGCTGAAGAAGCCGCGAGCCCCGTCGGGCGCCTCCCCGGTGGGCGGCGGCGGCGCTAGCCGCTGCCTCTCCGCCAGCTCCTCCGGCGTCATGGTGCCCTCCTCGGTCACAAACCACTGCTGGCCGAAGGCGTGGTAGCGGGAGACCTGCAGGTGGCGAGGGGCCGCGTGAGCGAGACGCGCGCGCGGGCAGCGCAGCGGTGCAGAGTGCTGGCGGACGGGCCGCGGCTGCACGGCCACGCAGTGTCGGCAACGGCCGCGAAGCAGCAATCACGCCACCACAGGGCCGTACGAACTCACCGGCAGCATGGCCTTGGGCAGCGGGATGCGCGCACGGGTCGCCAGCCGCCGCACGCGGCGCGCGACGCGCCTGCGCTCGATCGCCAGCCGCAGGCCCCAGCTGCCGCCGCCCGGGCCGACCAGCGCCTCTCGGCGCGCCGCCGCCACCGCCGCCGGCGTGGCGTCGGCAGCTAGGCCGGCGCCAGCAAAGGCATCTGGCCCCGGGGACAGGATCTCCTCCATGGCGTCGCCGGCGCGCTCCTCGTCAATGCTCTCCGCTGAGGGCCCGCCGGCGGCGGCGAAGGCGCCTGGCGGCGCCGCCGCGGCGACGGCGGCCGCCGCCGCGGCGGAAACGCACGGGGCAAGGCAGAACGCGTCGCCAGCGCCGCTGCGGCGCAGCGCATGCGAGTGCGCTCGCGACGGCGGCGGCGACGGCGACGCGCCGCGCACCGAGCCGCCGTCGCACGACGACGACGACGACCCGCCGCCGCCGCCGCCAAGCACCAAGCTGTCCACCGTCCCCGTGCTGCGGATCGTACTCGCCGTGCTGGCCACGCTCGACGCCGACGACACGCGCGACAGCGTCGCCACCGCAGAGCCGCCGCCGCCAGCCCCGGATCCAGCGGTGCCCAACCCGGCGGAAGCTGCGCTCGTTGACCGGGCCTGCGAGAAGCTGAGCATCTTGACCAGCTGGTCCTCCGGCAGGTAGTAACTGGTGAAGTGCGACGCCCAGCCCGCGCTCTCCACCAGCTCCGCCAGCGCGGCGTTGCCCACGGCGGGCGTGGCGAAGGCCACGCAGGCCACACGCGGCCGCGGCCAGTCGGGCAGCTCGCGCAGCAGCCGCAGCGTGCACAGCTTCGCCACAGCGCCTGGCGCGGGGTGAGCAAGGGAGGGGGCGGATGGATGCAGGTGGGACGAGGGATTTGACGGTACCGGCGGAGGGTTTGGTCTGGCGCACATTGCAAGCTGTTAGAAGCCAGCTTTGTAACGTCTGGATTCCCCGAACAGGCAGACACAACACCCATCCCCGACAGCCACACAAGGCACGCAGCTCCGGACGCCTTGCCCCCCGCCGGCAAGCCCTCCGAAGCCCTTCCCCGCCCCCGCCCCGCAGCCCACCTCCGAGCGAGTGGCCGCAAAGCACCAGCCGCTGCCCTCGAGCCACCGCCAGCTCGTACAGCTGCTCCACGTGGATGGAGCGCGCGCGGTCCAGGAAGCCACGGTGCGCGGCGGGGATGGACTGCGGGTGACGGCACGGTGTATGGGCGTGTCAGGTTGCGGTACGGGGGCCGTGGGCGGCGAGTCGACGCGGCAGGGTGCTGCAGCGCCAGCGGGGAGGGGGGGCCGGGGGCTGATGCGCCCGGCCGCAGGGGGCCCGGTGCGGGCCGCGGCTGCGGCGCACCCGCACCTGCTGATCGGCTGCCAGGCGAGCCGACTCAGCCCACACGGGCGTGTGCAAGAGGTTGGCGTCGGCCAGCAGGTCCTCCCAGCGCTTGGTGCCCATGAAGGCGCAATAGAGCGTGGTGGGCGAGCTGGCCAGCAGGTAGTGCTGCGGCACGCCCGATAGCGTGAGCTGCACGTGCTCCAGCGTCAGAGTGCCGGCAGGGAATTCCGATAGGAACTCCGAGATCTTCGCGACCACGGCCTGCGGTGCGAGGGCGGCGGGAGGGAGGGAGGGACGGGAGGGAGGGAGGGCTGGACGGCAGGTGCGACGGGCGGGCTGCGGACCCGTCGGTGGTACGCGGCAGTCGTCGGCGCGCCGAGGGGCAGCGAGCAGTCTTGTGGCTTGGCGCACCTCCTGTGGCATTTCGAGCTGCTTGTAGACGCATTCAGAGAGGACCAAGCCCGCGACCAGGTCCTGCACCTCCTCCGTCGCGTCCAGCCGAAGTGGCCCAGCCGCTGCATTCAGCAACCCAGAATTGCTGCTGGGGGCGCTGCTGGGCTGGGCGTGCCCAGCCAGCATTGATCGCGAATGCGACACAGGGCTGCTTTCATTGTTTGAAGGAGGTGCTGTCAGCGCAGCTTGAAAAGCATTGCAGGCGAGGCCTCTGTTGCGCAACTCTCGGCGTGCCGTGTGCGCGCGTGTGCGATGGCGCGGTCGGCCCGACGGAGGCGCCTCGGGCTGTTGCGTCGCGCTCGAGCCATCGAGCGCGAGGCTCGAGCGCGCTCGTTGCATCCGAGCTCAGCAGCGCTGAGAAGACACTAGCATACCTCCGAGGGCAAGAACGCTTAATAAAAGGCCTTGTGCTTCTATTTGTGAATATATTATGATATGTGAGTCACTTGTGACAAGAGCGCCTTGAGCTGTGTCAGGGGATGTTCGAGAGGAGGTTCGAGCATCCAAAGCGCGCAGCCGGTCCGCTTCCGGGCTGCGTGTCCGGGCTAGTGTAGCATGCTGTACAATCATGGCTTCAAATAATAGAGGCCAAAGGCGTAAGGAAAACACCGCAAACCCGACACGACGCCTCCGTTGGCTGGCACCCCCCGGCCATCCACGAGCTGCACAACGCACGTGCGAAGCAATCATTACAGCCGTACCAGCAGCACCAGCAGCACCAGAGTAGCTGCCCCGCGCGATCTGCAATACACCGGGCGTGTCACAACTCGACATCCAAGTTGTATTAAGTGCCGTCTCAAAGGGGGCATGTTGCAGCCCCAGTCATTCAAGGGTTACCCACAGTTGTCGACCCAAGCACACACATGTCAGCAAGATATTTAGGTCCTCGCCATGTAGCCGTCAGTGTGCGGATGAAGTAAGAAAGCAAGCGCCACAGCGGCGCATAAGCAATGTGTCCTCACGTGAAGCGTCCCTTCGTCGAGTCTTATTAGGACGCCGCAGCACGGACTCAACCTGCTCGCAGCCATCAGACGTCCCTGCAAGTAGCCCACGCGAGGCACGGTCGGCGTCACCGGCAACCTTGCCCACGCTTCGTCAACCTCCAGCCAATCCCAACCCCGGCCTCACCACCACCCCGCCCGCCAGGCACAGCCCCCAAGGGTCCAACCCACACGCGTCGACACCGTCACGTCCCCAAGCCAAGGAATACCACTGGCACTTCCCCAACCACCCGCCCGTCCCCCTCCCAAGCCCCTCCACGACCCCAGCCCCTCAGAAATCACGGTCGCCCTTGAAGCTCTTCTTCGACACCCCTCGCATCGCCCGCGACGCTGGGCTGCCCCCCTGGCCGCGCCCCAGCCCCGGCAGTGCGCCTCGGTTGTCGGCGTTATGCGCATCGCTGCCAAAGCCATGCTTGTAGCTGGGCTTGCGCATCATCTCCATGGCCTTGGGCGGCTGCCCGCGCGAGCCAGCCAGTGACGGCAGGCTGGGCAGCGACTCCTGGACCAGCACCGAGGACGAGGAGGACGGCGATGTGCGCGTGGGGCCGCCCATCGACGGCTGCCGCAGCTCGGTGTGGGCGTGCAGCTTCACGCCGTGGCCCAGCGCCGGCAGGTGCTGCTGGTGCCGCCAGTCGGCATGCGGGCCTAGCGGCCCCGGCTCCGACACGCTCAGCTTGCGGCTGAGCGCGTGCACCAGCGAGCGCTGCCGCACCGCGCCAGAGGGGCTGCCGGCCGTCTCGTGGCTGGGCTTGCGGCTGACCGGCAGCACCAGCTGCTTGGGCGGCACAACCGGCGGCGCCTCGCCGCGCGGCGGCGGCGGGGCGGGCAGCGCCTTGGTCGAGGGCCCGGCGCGCATGGGCGACACGCGCGCGACGGCGCTGGCGCCCAGCGGCCCGCCGCCGATCTTGGGGGCGCCGGCCGGCAGCCCGGCCTGCGCCTGCTGGCCCTTGAACTGGTTCCACGACTTGAGGTCCATGGGCAGGTCCGCCAGGTGGCCCTTGCCCTCCTCGCTGGCCATGAGGCCCTTGAGCAGCGGTACCGGCTTCTTGCTGGCCCCGGCGCCGCCGCCGGCCTTGCGGCCGCCCGCCGCCGCGCCGGCAGCGTCGAGGTCCTCGGGCGGCATATCGCCGCCGTCGCCGGCATCGTCGTCGTCGTCAGAAAGAGCAATATCGTCCCCGCCGGCCGACTTGAGGGACTTGTTGGACGCCTTGCGCTTGGCCGGCGGCGCCGGTGCCGGTGCCGGTGCCGCCGCTGCCGCCGGCGCGGCACCGCCCGCAGCGTCGAGCGCGGACGAGGAGGCATGGCTGAGGTTGAGAGACGCCGCATCATCCTCGTCCGCGCCGCCGCCGCCGGCCTCGGCCGCTGACTTGTCCGAGGATGGCACGACATCGGGCGCCTCGGCCGAGCCGCGTGCCGCCACGCTTGGCGGCTCGCTGTCAACCTGCTCGGCGGCCAGGCCCGAGGCGGCGCCGCTGCTGAACCGCGCAAGCAGACCCGCCCATCTGTCGCCGTCCTTTGCCTTGTCTAAGAGAGCCGCGAGGCAGGCACCTGCGGCCTCTGGCGTGCCATCAGCGCTGCAGACGACGGCCAGTGCGGCAAGTGAAGCCTTGAAGCGAGGCCCCGGGACCGCCTCTGCACCGGCGGCGTCCTCGACAAAGGCTGCGCTGAGCGCTGCGGCAGGTGTGTCCGGATCAGCGCCCGCAATGATAGACGTGAGGATGTCCTGTGGACGACGCAGGGCGGGTTCGTGTGGGTGCTGGGCTGCGGCTGTGCGGATGAAAAGGAGCGTATCTGTCCGCTTCATACTGCCGCGGTGGCGCCTTCAGGCAGGCACGGTGGCAGCGAAACGTTACCCACCCTCGAGAGCGCGTGGGCTGCGGCAAAGTACGCGTTTTGCCCGACGTCCTGCCCACCCAGCCATGCGTGCCAGGCCTCGAGGTGAGGGGCGACGGCAGCGTGGCTGGCGTCGACCTGAGGTTCCAAGGAAGGCACAGGGGCGGCACGGAGTCTGCAGGCAGTCCGCCCTAACAGAGGGCAGGCGTCAGGGCAGGCGACCGTGCCCCGTCGCACCTTCACAGCATCCTGTGACACGTCTTCGTGTCCGTCCGTGCTGTGGCCAGTGGAAAGAGGGCTTGCATGTCAGCGCATGCTAGCATGTTTCAGGTGACTTGTGCGCAGGCCGCCATAGACAACGCACCTAGACCACTCCACACCAGATGTGCTTTGTAACGCTTGTAGCGCATTGCGAAGGACGTGCGCCAGGCCGAGAGCAGAGCCCGCAGACTCCAGCTGCTCGAGGCGCCGCAGCAGACTGCCCTCCAATTGTGACTGCTGTGCAAACATGACGGCTGGTAGCCTGCTTGCGGGTGCTGGTGCCGAGCTTCGATGTCCAACCGGTTTGCCAAAAGACTGAAAGCCTTCTGCTGCTACTAATTTGTGGGTGCCGATATTGCAGCTAGTTTCAGGCTAGTGATTGTAAGGCGCCGGGAAGGGCTGTCCGACCCACGCCAGGCTTGGTGCAGGGCCGACCCCTTATGTGCGGTCTCGCCCATTAGCATTGCATTTTAGACTGCGTGTCGCAAAGACAGGCAGTTCGCAACGCTGTGGTCGACCTTGCCCTGGTCTGTGTGTATCACGCTAAGAGCTAGCTAGGGTGCAGATGCATACCCTGTTAAGAAGTTGGTGCGAAGTATGCCAGCAGCGGCGTGCGGGCGGACGAATTTTGGTAGCTCAACAGCATCGGCCATGCCGAGCAGGGTGCCTCCAGCTCGACGGCGCAAGCAACATAATAAAACCACACCATACTGCACGTAAGATACAAAGTCAGCTAAAGACACGACTGCCCGCAGCTCGGCTCCCGCCAGTGCCATCCTGCACCCGCCGCGCTGTGCCGACCTACCTGTGACACATATGCGCTGCACCTAGACGCACGTAGTGCAGCGCTCTGAAGCGCTCTTTCCAAAGCCGCCGGCGCCGTCCGCGAGCCCGTTGTCCACACTACCCGCTGCCATGGTGTTCTTCTTCTACCCTCGGGGCCACACCCCCAACACCGAGGACTACATGATTTACATGGGCAAGGACAAGGTGGGCAAGGCCTGCCCAGCTAGGCAGCCAGGCGGGGGCTGCCCGCCCAGCCGGGCACGCTGCTGCTGCCGGCGACCAAGCCTGTCGGCCGCCGCAACAAGGTGTCCGGCATCGCCCGAGCCCTGCCTGCCACCCGGCTGCTGCCCAAGCACACGCGGACTGCAGCGCGCCCCCAGACGCTTGCCGTACGTCGCCCGTAACTGCCCCTGCCGTGCCACAGTACGAGAACGAGGACCTCATAGCGCACGGCCTGCCCTGCGACCTCTGGTACGTGCCTGGCGCGCGGCTCGGCGGCCCCCGCCAGTCTGCTTGGCGGGCCCTTGGGGGCGCCGCCAGCTGGGGCCTCTGACGACGCTGCTGCCTGCCTCGGTGCCACAGCCTGAGCACCTCATATTGCTGCGCTCGGCCCGCCCTGCGTGTCGTGCGTAGTCGAGCCCTGCCAACAAGGCTGGCGCTGCCCCGGCCCTCCAGTAGCGGCCGCTGGGATGGGAACCAATGGGACGGGCCGCGATGGGGCGTTTGGGGCTGGGCAGGTCGACGGCCGCGCGGCACACCCGGCGTGGCTCCGTGCGCTGGCTAGCGTGCGCCCCGCACACGGCGTCGCTGTGCGGCGTCGAGGTGGCCGCCGATGGCCGGTGGCCGGTACCGGAGGGCAGCGGTCAGCGTGGGTGCGATCCGGAGAGGGAGGAGACAGCCGAGCCATGTAGCTCGTGTGGAGGTGACGGCAGGGCCGCGGGCAGCGGAGGTGATTCGGGTGTTCGGGGCACGCCACGAGTACAACCCTCGCACAACAGCCTTCAGTCACGCGTTGGCTGGTATGAGGTGGCCTGATAAGCCGGCAACGCAGGCGCTCCCCGGCTTACCATCAGGCCCGGCGGTGGATGATAATGGTTTCTAAGCCTCAAACGCTCGTGTGGTCGGCTTGCGGCGAAGAGAAACCGCCCCACCGACCACCGGCACACGGCACACCCGCTGGCGCCCCGGCTCACATCCCGCCTGCCCTCTGCCCGCGCCGTGCAGCAGTGCGCCCACCCTTCACACACCGGCACAGGGCACAGGGCAGCCGCACCGCAACCCGACCTCACCCGTTTGCCCACCTGCCCCTGCCCCTACGCCCCAAACGCCACGTGACGACGTCCCCCTTCGCGCACCTCCCCACACGGCCACGTTCCCTACGCGCCCCCAGCCCCCCACCCTCCCGCCACCTCCCGCACCGTCCCGCCCCTGCCCCTCCCACCCCCAGGTTCCACGTGGACGACATGTCGTCCGCCCACGTCTACCTGCGCCTGCCCGACGGCATGGACGCTCGCGACATCCCCGCCGAGACGCTGGAGGACTGCGCGCAGCTGGTCAAGCAGAACTCCATCCAGGGTGGGTGGGGAGAAGGGGACTGCTGCAGGGAGGGCTGGCCCGGGTGCAGCGGGTTGGCGCGCACAGGGCATGCTAGGCGGTGAGGCCCAGAGCTGTGGGTCCTGTGCGCACGCCGTGGCCCGACAAGCGAGGGCCTGTGAGGGTGGACCGCAGCGGAGCGCGGGTCCCCACACTGGTCGCGGCCAAGGGGGATGCAGGGTGGTGGGAGGCAGGAGCGCGGGGCGGGGGCTGGCGCGGTTGCCCGGGCAGCGGAGTGCGCAGCGTCCGGCGGCCTGACGGGTTGGCGGCACGGGCTCCTCCCGCCGCCCGCGCCCCTAGCCTGCATGAAAGCGTGCTGGGCCCGAGCCCAATGTATGCGGCGTGCAGGACGAACTGCCGGCGCTTCGCCCCCCACCTTTTTCCGCGTCCCCTCCACCTTCCACCGCGCAGGCAAACGACAGTGCTTCCTTGGCCTGCTGTCCCCATGCCAAACACCACCCGCAGCCTTGGCCGCCCTCCTCACACCGCTGCCTCCCCCCTCCTCCTGCCCTCCTCCTGTCCTCCTCCCTCCCCCCCAGGCTGCAAGACCAACAACGTGACCATCGTGTACACGCCCTGGAGCAACCTCAAGAAGACGGCGGGCATGGACGTGGGCCAGGTGCGGTAGGAGGCGGGCGGCAGGGCGCGCCAGTGGGGGGGGCGGCGGGCGGTAGGAGCCCGAGGCTGTGCAGGTCGAGGCGTTGCGGGGTAGGGTGAGCCCAGCTCGGCTGCGGTTGGGGCCCGGGCACGGGCCGGACTCACCGCCACCCTGCTAAGCGCACGGGCTCAGCCGGTGCTGCCTCGCAGCCGCTTGCTGCACCACCGGAGCGGCGCCCCGTGCCTTGGGCCAATCCCCGTCCTGCCCAGCACCTCAACTCTGCACGGCGTGCCCTTTGCGCCCATACCTCCATCCCACCTCCCGTTCTTCGACCCGTCCCTGCCCCTCCTCACCGAGTTAGGGGCGTGCCTCGGCCCCCCGCCCTCCCCCCAGTTGACCCCGCACCCCGCACCCCGCCACCGCTCCCGCCCCCGGCGTCCTCCACGTCACTTCAGCGCTGCTCCTCGCTGCCACCCCTGCACTGCGCTGCCCGGCCCAACACGCCTTTCCCTTCCGCCTACGCGCTGTCCCCTCCCGCCTCCCTCCCACCCCTACCCGCAGGTGGGCTTCCACGACCAGGCACTGGTGTTCAAGGTTAAAGTTGAGCGCAAGAACAACGACATCATCAACCGGCTGGAGAAGACACGGCAGGAGCGCTACCCCGACCTGGCGGCGGAGAAGGAGGCGTACATGTCGCAGGTGGGAGGGGCGGCGGGAAAGGGCGGAGGGCAGATGGGGGAGGGAGAGGGGAGCGGAGCGGGAGAGGGCGCACCAGGGGCAGGGAGAGGGAGACCTGGGGGTGGAGAGGGAGGAGACGTACGTGTCGCAGGTACGGGGGGTGGAAAGGGAGGGGTTAGAGGGGACATGGGAGAGTGCACTGGCGGAGAGGGCTTGAGAGGGAGGAGGGTGCGAGCGAGGGGCAGGGAGAGGGAGGTATGGACGTGGGGAGGGGGGGCAGCACAGGGCTAGGGTCTAGGGCATGCGGGGCAGGTGGCGTCATGTGCCGGGTGCCGGGTGCGGTGCAGGGTCATGGGGTGTGGCCCCCTCGGGGAAGGGAGCTGCGGGAGGGAGCGATCGGCGCGGGGCGCGGTGGTGCAGGGCACGCCGCGTCGGCCTGCCGTCAGCACGCGCGCCAAGCAACCGCGTGCGCCCCAAGGGCTTGTGTCCGCGTGGCCGCATGGACTGGTGGCCCTGTTGGCCGCGCAGGTGCGGTCGGCACGGAGAGCGGAGGAGCGCGTGGCTCGCGCCGCCGAGAAGGCGGCCAAGGAGGAGCGGCGGCGGCAGGAGGACATGAAGTCGTACAAGCACATCATGCGGGTGAGGGGGAGGGCACGCGAGCAGGCGCGAGGGGGCCGCAGTAGGGTATGGGTGCCTGTGGCGGCGCATCCTGGAGGCGCGCCTCGGGGCCTGAGCCTGCGGGCCGCGTGCCACCGCAAGCACGACCCACAGCTAGCTGCGCTTCGTAACCCACAGCAGCACGATCCGTGTCGCGCTACCGTTGGACCTCGCCTGCGCCGCCCACCGCCCCGCCAGGACGAGTACATGCTGAGCAACAAGGAGATCAAGGAGAAGTACGCCAGCGTGGAGGAGCTGGAGGAGGACTTCATGTAGCGGCGCTGCATGCAGCGGCAGCAGCAGCGGCAGCGGCGGGGAGGCAGTGCGCAGGGCGGAGGCGCAGGAGGGCTGGGTACGGCGGGCGGCACTGCGCGTGGCAGCGACCCACCTTTGGGGGGAGAAGCGCGGTGCGCGGTGCGCTAGGCGGGGTGGGGCGCCACGGCGCGCGGGTAACGGGGAGCGTGCTGGGGCGCCGAGGCGCGCCGTGCAGGCTGTGGGGGTTGGCGCGGTGGGTGGCACCTGGGCCGGGGGGGGGTGGCACCTGGGCGAGGGGTCCCTGGCCGGCCGCAGGAGTTGCCGCAGGAGTGCGGAGCGGCGCTGGACTGCCAGAAGGGCTATCGAGGAACACCAGTCGTGGGCCAGGCAGGCATAGGCTCGCGCTGGTGGTGCGGTGGCCAAGCGGTGGGTGCTTGCCGCGAGCGGAGCGGGTGCTGTGGAGAGCGGTGAGCAGCGGCGAAGAAGCGAGGGGGTGAAGCGTGGAGAGAGGCGTGCTGTTGCCTCGACTGCAGGGCTTGACTGCAGGGGCAGCCAGCCTTGGAGCTGGTTTCTTTCCTTAAAGAAAGCCCGGACCACAAGCTGCGGTGACTGGACCTGTGCACACCAAGTTGTGGTCAGTTGTGGGTCAGGCCGCACGCTCCTGCCGGAAGCGGTTGCTAGGGGCAAAGGTCCGCCACTCCCAGGAGGCCACTCCGCCTCCGCACCACGGCCGCGCGCTCCCTGGCCCCATGCTTCCCCGCCTCCTTGCGGGAGCAGTTCAAGCCGTTGCGCCAGCCGGCCGGGGCGGGCCGGCTGCGACCAGACAATGCGTGTGATGGACGGTACGTGGAGGGGCTGGCACAGCTTGCAGTGCCTGTGAGGCCTGTAGAGCGGAGCGGCACCGGAGGGAGTGCCTGCATGGCCGGCGGACAGCCTGCGACCGCCGCGGCGTCCCACGCATGCCCAGACCAGTCAGCACGTGACGGTGTCGTGACGGCCGCATCTCTGAGGGCTGCTGCGGGCCTAGTAACCCTTGCCAGCCATTGTGCGTTGGAGCGTTAGCCAGGAGGCGCCTCCTGGCTCTGACTTCGCCCGCAACTTCCCGACGCTTTGGGTTGTGGCGCCAGGGAATCCCCCCAGTGGGGTCACCCCTTGTACGCACACTCTCCCCTGGCCTGCATCGTACTTTGCCGCAGCTATGTTCCCTCCCGAGCGTGTCCCTCCCCGTGTCTCCTCGCGCCAGCAACAGCGACATTGGCGCGCGTCTGCCTGCAACCACGGTTGCGCTCCAAGGATCGTTTTCGCTGCTGCGTGGTGCTAGAATGGAGATGCATACCACAGGCGAACGGGTGGCTCGCGGAGGCCGGTCGTGTTAAGGTGACGGCAGGGCCGCGGACCGCGGGGAAGATTCGGGCGATCCGGGCACGCCACGGAGACAACCCTCGCACAAATGCCTTCAAGACATGGCTACAGTGGGCATCAGGCCCACGTGACAAGCTGCACGTAGCAATGCGGCACCCTGGGGCCTGCGTTGCGTTCGGCTTTAGTCACGCGTTGACTGGTATGAGGTGGCCTGACAAGCCGGCAACGCAGCAAGTGCCTTCCGCGCCATTCCGCTCCACGCGACCTTCAGGTTGTGCATATGCATAACCGAATCACGCTCAACTGGAGGGGCGCGAGCAAGCTCGACGAAGGTGTCCCGAGTCCAGCGATGCTCGTCCCACGTCTGCGTGATCTCACTCCCCAGCTTACCGTCACGCCTGGCAATGGATGATCATAGTTTCTGAGCTCCACGCGCTTATGTAGCCGGCCTGTGACGAAGAGAAACCTTTGCCAAAGTTCCCCGCCGCAAACTGGCAGGACGCGGGCGGCCACGGTTCAGCGATGTGGGACGTCCCAGCACTCCACATACATACTGCGCGTTGATAAGACTAGAATGGGGGTGATAGGGAGCGAGAACGACGACGATCCTTAAGACTGATGCGGGACGAGCACCGTACCTTATACGCAATATTGCGCCCCGTCCACCTAGGCCTGAGCGCCTGAGCCGCTGCTGGCAGGAATGGTCGTCGGGGCACACACACTCCCGGCAGCAGCTCACAGTTCAGGTCGGAAACCACGGCAACTGCTTGCTCGCAACCGCAATTCCACCGCATTCTGCAGCAGCAAACAAGAGCGCCGGCGCCTGCCAACGTTGCGGACCGCTATGCATCTCCTGGATGGAAGAGGCTAAAGGACAGGGCCTCGCCGCTCTGCAGCAGCCTGTTCAACAGGCGCCGCAGCCGGCGGGGCCACCGAGCGCGCTGGGCTCCTCGCAGCAGGCCGACGCTGGCCAAGCCAAAGCGAAGGTGCGCGCCCCAGCTCTTCGAACTCTTTGCAAGGCTGCTGGAGCCACAGCATACTGGCGCGTCGGGCGCCTCCCAGTAGCTGCCGTTGACGCTGGCATGGCCGCGGATACGCCCCCTGCGCGCTGCGGGGCGTCTCCGACGCGGACGCGCGCTCCAGAGGCGCTTGTTGTATACAGGCATACGCCTGGGTGTTCGGCCGACGTGCCGCGGAACCAGGGTGCGAGATGAGTTGATACTTATCTTCCCAACGTCGCTCTTCGCAGACGCGGAAGCCGTACATCATCACAAAACAGCGCGAAAGGTGGACGGAGGAGGAGCACGCTCGTTTCTTGGACGCACTGAAACTCTATGGGCGCGCATGGCGGAAGATTGAAGGTACGCGCCCTAGCTTGGGGCGCTAGGGACGGCCTTCTGGCGCGATTTTCCTGAACAACTGGGGATAAGATTGTAGCTGTGTGTCGGGGGTTGGGGGCAGCGCAGACCGGGCCGGGGCGGGGTGTGCCGGGGTGCGCGTCACTGCCCGTGTGCGCGTCACTGCTTGCGTGTTGCGACGGGCACGCACTGCTGCAGGCCCTCTGTCGCAGGTCCCCCCACCCCCCTCCCACGCCGGCGGTACCCTGCGCGCAGAGCACGTCAGCACCAAGACGGCGGTGCAGATCCGCAGCCATGCGCAAAAGTTCATCAACAAACTAGAGCGCAACAAGGAGACGGGATCGACGGAGGATGGTGAGCGTTCGCATGCACCCGCCGTCACCCGTGCACGCGCACCCGGCCCCCTCTTCCCCCCCCCCTTAGGCGCACCAATCATCGAGAGTCCCGTTCCTGCCTGCCACTTCACGAGCCGCCCTGCTTCATGCCACACGCCAATCCACATCCCCCCCGACCCACATCTCCCCCACCGACCCGCTGCCATACTCGTCGCGCCCCTGTGCTCCTTGCGGCCCCGCCCCCCTTTTGCACGTCGCACCCCCACGCAGCACCGCACGCCCATGGCCCTCACTTGGCTCTCTCCGCTCCTTGCCCCACCCGCAGGGGAGGATATCCACATCCCACCGCCGAGGCCCAAGCGCAAGCCGTCGCGGCCCTACCCGCGCAAGGAGCACCCCGCGGCCACCGCCGACAACAGCGGCAGCGTCGCCATCGACCTCAGCGGCGTCGCCGCCGGCAGCCAGGGCACCGGCCTCGGCCTCGGCCTCGGCCTGGGCAGCGGCAGCCAGCAGCAGCAGCAGTCGCGCCTGTCGCTGCCGGTGCCGCCGCGCTCCGCGCCGCTCCCGGCGGCGGCGCTGCAGCCCACGACCTCGGCGCTGCAGCAGCTGCAGCTGCAGCTACCGCTAGCGGTCTCGTCGGCGCAGCCCCACGGGCACAGCTCCCACGTGCATAACCCCCAGGGGCACGGCCTGTCGCCGGCGGTGGCCGCCGCCGCGGCCGCCGCCGCCGCCGTCAAGCAGCACCAGGCGCAGCAGATGCTCCTGGAGCGGCCGACGGCGCCGTCGCAGCCGTACGCCGAGGTGACGGAGGCGACGGTGGCGGCGGTGGCGGCGGCGGCGTCGGCCGCCGCGGCGGCGGCCGCGGCGGCCGTGGTGGCGGCGGCTGGGCAGCAGGTCCAAGCCCACCTGCAGGTGGGTGCTGCGCACTTGCGCATCACTTGCGGATGCTGAGCGCGGCAGGGGCCGAGGCGGACCGGCGCGCGTTGGCCCGGCCTAGTCCAGCCGCGCGCCGGCGCCGTGTGCTGCCGCGTGTGCGCTCCTGCTGACCTGTCTGCCGCCCCGCGCGCCGCTCCTGTTGTTGCCCGCAGGCGCACCCGCCCCAGGGCTTTCCGTTCTTCGGCCTGCCTCCGTCACTGCTCGCGCAGATCACCCTGCAGAACCCCGCGCTTGAGGTGAGCGTTGATGCCTGGCCCCAATGCAAGGCCGCGCCTGCTTCCCGCCACCCCACAGACCCACATGCCCAGCCAGCAGCCTCAGCAGCCTCACCCACACCCGCGCCCCGCATCCTTCGAGCCCGTTGCTCACGCGCTGCCCTCGCCCTTGCGCAACTGTCCGCACTCCGCAGGGCATGGGCCCCTGGGCTGCCCCCGGCGCGCCGAGCAACTCTGCGGCCGCGGCCGCCTGCCACCAGGTTCATCACCACCACCACCACCACCACCACCACCACTCGCTCGACCGCGCCCAGCAGCCAGCGCCGCAGGTGAGAGGGCACGGGGCTCTGGCTTGTGGAGTGCGGCCGTGCGCTGGGCTGCCCTTGCCCTTGGTGCCTTGCCGCTGCGACGCGTGCGCTCGGCGCCAGTCCCGTCGCCCCGTTCGCCTCCACCCGGCCTGACACACTCCTTGCGCCTCTGCCCTCACCTCCCCCGCAGTCCCTGGCCGAGGCCACCGCCACCACCAACGGCGGCGAGGGCCCCAGCAACGGCCAGCCCACGTCGGACGGCTTGCACGCCATGGCCGGCGGCCAGGAGTCGCGCGGCAGCGACGGCAACTCGGTCGTCACGGAGCGCGAGGGCGAGCAGGGCGCCGAGGGCGACGGCGGCGACGGCGTCGGCGACGACCTCGGCGGCGACGGCGGCACCGAGGACCGCCAGGCGGCGCAGAGCAACCGAGGCGGTGCGCAGGTGAGGGCGGCGGCCGCTGACCTGCTCCCCGCCTCACCGCGCTCTTGAGCGCAGCGCCCTGACCTGGCCCCGTGTCCTGTCCTGACCTGTGCCAGCCCTCCTGCGCCCCTTGCCCCGCAGCGCTCCTCGGGCGCCAAGGAGCTGTCCGACATGGCGCTGGAGCCGCAGGGCATCACGGCAACGCAATATTGGCAGATGCTGGGTGAGCGGCTTGGGGCTGCAGGGGCAGGGGCTTGGAATGGGGCTGGGGACGTGGGCTTGGGACCACAGGGGCTTGGGCCACACCCTCTGGCAGACAAGCGCTTGGGGGTGTGCGCACCCGTGTGTGCGGGCCGCCGGGTCGGAGCGAGCCGTTGCGAGCCGCTGCGAGCCGCTGCGAGCCGGGCCTCACCGTTGGCTCGCCCCGCTTCCCCTTGGCCGCTCGCGCCGCCTCGCAGGCCGCGCGAGCATGATCGACGGCAGCCGGCACACCAGCGGTGCCGCGGGCGGCTCTGCGGCCGGCCGCGAGCACGGCCACCTGCTGGGCCTGGCCCACGGCCATGGCCACGGCAAGAGCCTCAGCCACGGCGCGCGCGCAACCAGTGGCGGCGGCGGTGGCGCCGTGCGCGGCAAGGTGATTGGCAAGGGACACAAGGACTCGGCCGCGGCCTATGCGCGCGACGCCCACAAGAAGGCGAGCAGGCGGCGGGCTCGGGTTCCCTGGGGGCCCTCGGGCGCTGGGTTCCTCTCAGCAATCCTCCCAACAGCCGCTGAGGCTCCTCGCTAACGCCTGACAGCTTCGACTCCAACCATCTCCACAGGCCAGCACCGGCCGCGGCAAGTCGCCCAGTTGCTACAGCGACATGAGCGACATCGTGCGAACCAACCACCACCAGCACCACGGCGGCCATGGCGGCGGCGGCCATCATCCGCACCACCACCAGCACCACCACCAGCACCAGCCGCACTCTCCGTCCATCCACGACGCCGGCGTTAAGGCGGGGCCGCGCGCCAACGGCAGCTCCGACACCAACGGCAGCGACAGCCAGCTGAGGGCCACGCGGCTGGACACGGAGATCCGGTGAGCGGGCTGTTGGCGTGTGGGGAATGATGTGTGTGGCGGTAGGCAGGGACATGGTTTGGGCGATTGCTCGAGGTCCTTCTGGGGTGCGTTCTGTGGAGCGATCGGGTAGTTGGCTCGGTGGCGGTGCCCGCGGGTGCCTTTCCTGACTTGCTCCTTGTGCCGCGGCTGCTTGGGTGCTTGGGCGCAGGGAGGCCCAGGGCTCCAACCCAACCAACCACAACAACGGCAACGGGAACGGCAGCTCGGGCAACGGCTCCAACGGCAACGGCAACGGCAGTGGCTCGCAAGGCAACGGCTCCCAGGTGTGATGGCTGCTTGCTGTGTTCCTCGGCGCTGCACGTGCGTCTGAGCAAACTCAGCCCGCGTGTATCTTACATGGTCTGCTCGTCTCCTTATTGTCCATCTCAGGGGAATGGCCACTCCGGCGGCAACGGCCACTCTGGCGGCAACGGCCACAGCGGCGGGAACGGTGGCAGCGGCAGTGGCGGCAACGGCCACTCCGGCGGCAACGGCAACGGGCACTCCATCAAGGATTCCAACAACCCCAACGGCAACGGCAACGGCCACAGCAGTGGTGAGCCCCCGCCCCTCTCGCTACATGCTGGCGTCGGGTCAACTTCTCCTATTCGCCCATGGCGCACATGCTGCTGTCCGCCTGCGATGCGGCCCTTGCCCGGCATCGCGTCGAGCCTTGCTTACCGCCCCCTTGCTCCCGTCCCACCTTCCGCAGCCAACGGCACGAGCCAGCACCACCACCACCACCACCACGCCGCGCACCTGCCGCCCAGGCTGCCGTCCTACGACGCCGGCCGCTACCCCGCCCACCTCGAGAGCCAAGACCGAGACGGCAACGGCGCCTCCGGCATTGGCATCGCTGCAAGACCGCCGAGCCCCGAGGACGACGAGAACAACGGCAACGGCGCCGCCGCCGCCGCGCCGGCTGGAGCTGAGGGCGCCGGCGGCAGTGTCGCCGCCACCGCCAGCCCTGCCTGCGCCAAGGATACGCCGGCGGCGGGCGATGCCAAGGTTAGCGGCAGCGGCAGCGACCTGAGCAAGGGCGCCGGCAAGGGCGCCGGCAGCGGCGCCACCGGCAGCCTCGGCAGCGGCGGCGCCTTCCGCCGGCCCGATGGTGGCGCCATCGGCCTCGGCGGCGCCGCCAGCTTGGGCCGCCCTGGCTCGGCCTTCTCCGTGCCGCCGCCGTCTCTGTCGACGCGTGGCGGCGCCGCCAGTGGCCTCAGCGGTGGCAGCGCCGCCGCCGGTATCGCCGCCGGCGCCGCCGGCGACCTAAGCAAGGTCCACTCCTTGCTGGCGCAGCTGCAGGCACAGGCCTCGCTGGCGACCTACCAGCAGCCCATTCCCGGCCTGCCGCCGACGTTCGCGCAGCAGGCGCTTAACACGGCGTCCGCCGCTGCCCAGCCCTTCTATGCGACGGCGTCGGCCGCCGCGGCGGTCCTGCAGAAGGGCCTTCTCGGCGCCGCCACGCCGCACGCCGCCAAGCCGGCGGCGGCGGCGGCCGAGGTGCTGCCGCTGGCAGTCGCGCTGTCCCAAATAGCGGCAGCGCGCAGCGGCAGTGGCGCCGCGGAGCTTACCGACCTCGGCGCGCTCGGCGCCCTTCAGTCGCTAGGAAGCGGCGCCACCTCGCCGGGCGCCGCCGCGGCGGCGGCGCCTGTGTCGCCGCTGGCTCGCCTCATGGCCGCCGTCCAAGTCCAGGCGACGGTGGTGGCCAAGGTCGAGTCCCTCGACGACGGCCTGCTAGGCGCCCAGCAGCGTTCGCCGGTGGCGCTACTCGACGACGCCAGGCTCGCGCTGGTGCAGGACGCGCGTTTGGCCGCCGCCTCGGTTGGCGGCCGCGGGAGCTCCGCGCCGCGCGGCCGGCTGCCGTCTGCCTCGCCGCCGCTGGCGGCGGTGCTGCAGACCACCTCGCAGCAGCGCAACAGCTCGCCGCCGCTGGGCGCGCAGCGCGCCGGCGGCAGCGCCGGCGCCGCGCTGGCATGGCCTGCGCCGGCGGTGCCGATGCTCCAGATCCGGCCCCTGCCGGAGCTGACCGTTGCGCCTCCGCCACCCCTGGGATCAGCCGAGGAACGGCGGCGGCGGACGGCGTCCGCCGACCGGGAGCAGGCTGCGCCCGCCAGCGGCGGCACCGGCGTCAGCGGCGTCGGCAGCGGGGCCCGCAGCGGCGGCGGCACCGCCGCGACGGAGCTCGACGGCGACTGCGACCTAGACGCAGCGTCGGCTCTGTCGGAGCTGGCAGCGCTCGCTGCGGCGGAGGCGGAGGCGGAGGCCGGCTCCGCGGCGTCACGACGCAGCGGCGCCGACGGGACGCTGACTTCGCCCAGCGGCGGTTCGGCCTGGGCCCCGCCACCGCCGCTGCCCCGGCAGCCGCTGCCACTGTCGTCTCGCCAGGCCGCGTCGCGGACACTGGGCCAGCAGGCCCTGGCGACGCAGCCGAGCGGCGGCAGCGGCAGCAAGCGCGCGGCTAGCGGCAGCGCTGGCGATGGCCTCATGAGCCCGCCGCGCAAGCGGCCGCATCAGAAGTAACTTCACCACCCCCGGCCCGTGTGGGCCGAGGCCTATCGTTGGTGCACTCTTTGATCGGCCGTGCCGCCGCCTTTCGTCGTGTCGTTGCTGTCAGCGGGCCAGTACAGGCCTGATTTATGAAGTCGAGTTGGCGCGTAGCCACCATTGCTCCGCCGCTGGCCTTCGCATAGGGTTGGATTGTGGAGATGTGTGATCGGGTCGCAAGCCCAGAGGTACGCGCGGTGAGAGCGGGTGTCGGCTGCTGCTGCATACGTCCGTGGGGCATACTGGGGCGCCGGGAAGGCAGTTTTGGGGCAGCCGGCGCCGCGTGCCCGGGCCAACTTGCTTTCGTTTAGCATTGCGCATCAGCAGTGGCTCGATGAGCGGAGCGGAGCGCCGCTGCGCCGACGCGGCTCGGCGCGCCGGGATGCGAGCGTGGTGGCGCCTTGAAGCGCGCCGCGCGGCCTCCCGGCGCGTGGCGCATGCCGCCGTGGGACGTAGCTTGGGAGCTGAGACACAGACCTGGAGACTGCTGCAGAGCGTTGGTTGCCTCGGGAGTGCCGGAACTGCAGCGTGGGGCCCGGGAGGAGGGGCCCTTCCACCATGCCGGCCGGCACGGCCAGTCGCTACCGCGCGCCCCCGGAGGCCCACGGCCCCCGGTCCACAGCGCCCGCATTGTGAGGTGGCGGCGACGTTGCCGCAATGCGCGCTGCGGGGCAGGGCCAGCGGCGGGCGCGGCGGCGGTGTGCCGTGTAGTGAGGCTGGCGGTGGGCTAGCAGGACTGCGAAGGGCCACGAGGTGAGGGCGTGGCGCTCAGGCGATGAGCCTGGGCCAGCGAGGAGCAGGGGCACGCGAGGATGGATCTCGGCGCTGACGCGGGAGCGCCGCCGCGGGGCCGTGGAGCGGAGCGCACACTGTGCGAGCGGAGGGACGGGCAGGCTAGGCCGGGGGCTGGGACCCCGGCGTGGCGCCTGCAGTGCACAGCCCCCCTGTTCCAGGGGGGCGACAGAGTGTGCAGCGGTTGGCAGAGGGGCGCGGCGAGCGACTTTCACGCGGGGCGAGGCCCCTTGGGCGGCCAGGCGTGTTTGTGTGTGATTGGGCCTGGAGGGCCGCTGGCTTGGGCTGGGTGCGTGCTTGCTGTTGGCACGTGGCCCGGCCGTCGCGTGCGGCTGGTGCAGGAAGCTTGCGAGTGCGGAACTCAACGCGAGTGACGATGTGGGGCGCCGCCGGCAGCTGCTGCGCTGCGCCAACGCAACGAGGGAAGCTCCGGTTGTGAGTGCGGTCGAGCGTGGGCGCCTGCGAGCCGCGCGAGCGGGAACGGGGCACATTGCGCCCTTCGCCCGGCGCGGGAGCAGCGACGCATCCCGCCGCCGCTTAGGGAGAGGGTTGCGCAGCCAGACTGCCCTCAGCCGGGGTGGCTGGCTGCGGGTGAGTGTGGGTGCTTACGATTTGTACGATTGCTGTGTCGGTGCGGGCAGGGCCCGTGCCGGCGTGGCCCTTTCAAGCGAGGAGGGCAGGCTGCGCGCCGGTGACTGCGAGATGCATCCAGCGTCTCGTCAGATGTGTTTTGTGTGTGCGTGATCGTGTGGAGAAGACGTACGTGCGTGTGTGTGTGTGTGTGTGTGTGTGTGTGTGTGTGTGCAGGCTGTAGGGCCCGTGCGGCCCTGCGTGATACGGTGGCGGCTCCGGCCCGCAGCGCCGCCCGCCTAGGTGCATAGGGTCAGAGGCAGTCCAGTTGTTGATGCTCCGGGCGGGAGGCGGCCCAGCCACTCCTAGACCCACCCTCGGTACCTACTTGATCCGCTGCTGCGCGAATGGTTTTTGAGCAAATGCGGTACTACGTGTCTATGCGACGCTGGGCACCCCCCGGCTCCGGACTGCAGGCGCCTGCAAGTGCTGCACGGCGCGCAGTAGTCCGGCGGCCACGCGCGGTTGCGCGACATGGAGCTCTCGAAGCCGGCGGTTCAGTCGTACTTTGAGAGCGCCTGGGGGCGCAGCACCGGTACCCAAACGAAACGATTGCCCGACTGTAACTACGCCTTGATGATGAAGAAGTCTCATTCCACGGTCAATGGTTGACTTCCATCTCACGTGCAAGTCGTGGGGGGTCAAGATGCCTCCTCATCAGCACATCAGGCCAGATGCTCCCGATGTAGCTCTTGTGCAGCTTTCGGCGTTGTGCGGCCGCGCTCACATCCGCATCCAGCTACTGCCAGCAACCCTTGCGAGCGACCCGTGCACACAGATCGAGTGTCCAGCGCTGCAGCCACATAGGCCGTGCCCAGCATTCCAGCAGCCAGCGCCCATGCGACACTAGCAGGCAGCCGCCACGCCCGCCCTGCTACAGCGTCTCGTCGCCCAGGCCCTCCACGCGCGGCTGCGGCTGGCGGATGGCCCATGACAGCTGCTGCCAGCCCACGTCCACCTCCTCCCTGCGGGGGCAGCGGCGCAGCAGGGCAAAGGCCCAGGCTGGCGGTCAGGCTGGCACAGGGGCGTCAACACGAGCTGGCTCCCACACCCAACCGACCCCCCTGCCTCCTCCGCACTCTGCGGCACCGTCGCAGCCCCGCCCGCAGCCCCGCGGCAGCCGCACCCGTTGGGCTGCACCAGCCGCAGCACGCCATCCGCAAACACAATCTCCTTGGCGCCGCCGGGGTGGTGCGCCTCGGCCTGGCCGCTGGGGAAATGGAACACCTCCAGCCCGCCCTCGCCGCCGTACGTGCTGTGCCACGTGTCTACCTCGGCGTAGTAGTAGTGTACGGCAGAAAGCTGCTCGGCGGTGGCGGACGGCGGCGGCTGGGCTCCCGGCGGCCCAGCGGCTGGGCGGCCGGGGACAGCCCACTTGATGTCCCCGTTCGCAAAGTAGACTCGGGACGAGCCGTCGGGCAGCGCGACCTGAGGCACCGGTTGGGGTTCCCATTTGAGGATACTTGCCTGACAGCGGCGAGACGACAAATGACTGGAATGGGTGCAGGCGGACGAGCAGCCTGGCCCACCTTGCGAGTGCCGTTGGCGAACATCACCAGCCGCCGGCCCGACGCATACATCCGCTCCACCTTGCCGTCACCGTGCCGCACCTCCCGCACCAACGACTCCTCGCCCGCCCCCGGCGCCGGCCCGGCCCCGCGGCCAAGCCCATGATGCTGCTGCTGCTGTTGAGGGCCCCGGCAACCCAGTTGCTGAGCCGCCACCGCCTGCGCCACCGCCGCCGCGCCGGGCGCCGCGGCCGCCATGGCACCGGCTGCTGCGGCGCCCGGTCCCGAGGCGTGCTGCCGCCCTTGCGTGTGCTGACCCTGCTGCTGTTGCTGGTGTTGAGGCCCGCGAGCAGCGCCCCATGCGTCTGCCGGGGCTGCGTCGGCCGGCCAGGTGCCCTGCGGCGGCGGCTGAAGCGGCGCGCCCATCGCTTGGCCCTGCGGGCCTGAGGGCACAGCGTAGCCATCCTGCCACCCCGGGTACCGCTGGTGCTGGTAGTGTTGGTGTTGCGGGTGAAACCCGGCAGCACCGAAACCTCCGCCCGTGTCGCCGCGGGTGGCAGCGTGGGCGACGGCCGCCGCCTCCGCATTGCGGCCGATGCGCAGCGCGGCGAGCGTCTGGCTGACCCCTTGCAGGTCGAAGGGCGGCTCCGCAGATACGTCGCCCGATGCCTGCACGCGGACAGCCCCCACTGGCCCCTGACCCGCCGAGTGTGCCGCAGCCGAGCGGCGCCCGCTGCCCAATGCGCCTCCGCTCTGCGGCCCGGCAGCGGCCCCCGCCACCGGCCCCCGCGCCGGCGCCTGGCTGGCCGGGGCCATGCTGCCGCGGCCCCCAGCCGACCAGCCTTGCGCCGTGGCGCCTGACGGCGGCGCTGCGTTCGTGGCTCGGCCGGCAGCGCCGCGACCGGTCGGCGCCGTCGGACCCTGCGTGCGGCCTCCGGGCTGCTGCCCGGAGCGGCCACTGGCGGTGGGCTGCTCCACAGCGCCGTCGTCGTCCTCCCCTGCCTGCTGCCATGCCCCTGACCCGGTCCAGGAGCCGGAGGGCTGCTGCGGCTGCCGGTGCTGCTGGCTGCGCTGCGGTTGCTGCGGCGCGGCGGGCCCGGTGCCGCCCATGCCCACGCGCGCCAGAAATTGCTGGTGCTGCTCCCAGGCCAGTGTGGCGGGGCTGGAGTGCTGCGCGCCGCCACCATCCCCATCCTCGCCGCCGCCCTCGTCCGTGAGAACCTGCGGGAACACAGCGCGCGGCATCGCGACAGGGATTGTTTTGACCGCTTATTCCACTGTTACTGCTGCAGAACTGCAGCCCGGCGCAAAGGCGGCCCCTGTTTCAAGGCAACCCAAGTCCCCCAACCCTGCAAAACCCGCCCACGCACCTCCTCGTCCACGTGGCGTTGGTCCTCGAAACCGACCCAGGCTGGACCCACGTCCTGCTCGCCACCGGCGCCGCCCAAGCCCGCACCGGCCCTGCGCGCCGTGGACGCCTGCCGCGGCCTCGCGTCGTGCCCGCCGGCGGGTTCGGACGCGCCGCAGCCGCCGTCGTGATCGCCACCGCCTTCGTCCAGGCCCATGTCGTCGTAAGTGTCCCCGCCCCAGGCCGAGCCAGCCGACTGCTCCGGCTGCACGCCTGCGCCCGCACGGCGCTGCTGCTGCCGGCGCTGCTGCTGCTGCTGCTGCGGATGAGGATGCTGCGCTGAGTAGCCCACAACGGAGTCCATGAAGTGCTCCTCGTCGCCGAAGTCGCCAGGTCCCGGTCCCTCGTAGTCCCTGCCATCCGCGTGCACATCCGCGTCGCCCCAGCCCTGCTGCGGCGGCTCGCTTGCAGGCGTCCGGCCCCCCGGCCAGCCCTCGCGCTCTACGCGCCACGCCGCCGTCTCGGCAGCTCCTGCCTGCTGCTGGCCCGGCGCCGCTGCCGAGCGGCCGGCCGGCAGAGCGCGCAGCCGGTTGCCACCGGGTCCTGCCGCGGCGCTTGAGCCGCTCGTTCGGGGACGCACTGCCGCGTTGCCGGTGCCGGGCCCCACGACGCGAGCAGCCCCAATGCCGGGCTGCCCCCGCGAGCCTGGGCTCCCGCTGGCCGCACTCGAGGGCCCCGCCTCAAGCTCAAGCGCTCCAGCCCGCGGCTCGGCCTGCATCGCGGCGCCGCGGCCGGCGCCCGCGCGGCCGGCTGCAGGGCCCGCGCGGCCGGCCGTGGTCCCGGGCCGCGCGCCAGCGCCAGCCTGCTGAGGCCATCCTCTCTCCAGCTGCTGCGCCTCGTGCCAGCGCACCTCCTCGCGCAGCTCATGGTTGCGCTCCTGCGGGGGAGGCAAAGGGTTGGGGAGGGTTGCGGTGCGGGGTGTGGTGCGCGCGCCAGCTACGGGGAGGCGACAGGAGGGCGGGGAGACAAATGGCAGGCAGGCGGGCAGCAAGGCCTGCCGGGGCAGTGTGATTGTGGCGAACATGCGACGACCCACAGCCCCCCAAACAGCGAGCGATGTTGCAACACAGGGCCCCTGGCGCTGCCTTTCCGGTGATTGGTGAGCCCGGCCCCCGCTCCACAGCTACCTTGCGCACCTGTAGCTCAAGCAGCTGCCGCCGCAGCCGCTCCACCGTCAGCTTGTGGCGGGCTTCGCGCGCGCGGCCCTCGCGCCGCTCCGCCTCCAGGGCCGCCTCCGCAGCTGCGGGGTGGGCAGGCGGCACGATTACAACACAGGGTCAGCCGCGCCAGGATCCCTTCACGCCAGGTACGCGTCGCCCCATGCAACGCGGTCACCCGCTAGCATACCGATACCGGTAGCGCTTCACAAGCCGGCCCGGAGTGCCGGCCTCGACACCCAACATTGACGACATTGCCCATTCTCCAGCTGCCCATCCCTCACCCTCCATGGCGCTGCGCTCCTTCTTGTTGGGCAGCTTGAGCAGCGCCTTGCTCTGCTTCTCCAGCACGCGCCGGTCGCGCCGCAGCTTGCCCTCCTCCGCCTCGCGCTGCGCCTCCCACCGCGCCTGCTCCTCCCCCTGCAGGGCCGCGAAATGGCACGGCTTCCGTGTAAGCACCCCAACCTCCGTGGTCGCCGCCCTTGCTGAACGTGCCCTCCCCCACGTGCACCGAAGGCCTCTCCGGCGTGTCTACAGCGCAGCATGCCGCAGCTTCCCACGCCTCTCCTCACCCGGGACCTCTCCCACGCCTGCCGCTCCTGCTCCAGCCGGTTGGCGGCCTTCTCCAGCTCCGTACGCATGCGCCCCAAAGCCGAGCGCTCGTTGGCCAGCGAGGCCATCTGCTCCTCCAGCGCCTGGTGGCGTGGTGGTGTGGAGGTGGCGGACAAGGCGTGAGTGTAGGTGCCAATGGGATCGGCAAGCGGCCGGCACGCCAGGCAGCAGGCGGCAGCTTGGGAGTGAAGCCGGAGACCGCGCCGACGCAGAGGGGGAATGGCACAGCTGTTGCAAGAAGCGCCCGGCAGTGCGAGCCCAGACCGAGTGTTGCAGCCCACCTGCATGCGCTCCAGCTCTTGAGGCGATGGCCCGGCAGGCTCTGCGGGGCGGCCCTTGGCGCCCGGCCCGGCGGCCGTCCTGCCAGCGCCGCGCCCCGCGGCGCCGCCCGGCCCGCGGCCCGGCTGCGTCTTGTTGAACAGGGCTCGCACAAAGGGCTGGTCCGGGCCGCGCTCCTCGCCTTGAGCGCTGCCTCCGGGCTGCTGCCTGTCCGCGTGGCCGGAGCTGGGTGCCGCTTGGTCACCGCCCCAGCCGTCACAATCGTCAGCGAAGGCCTCGGCCCCAAAGCCATGGCCCTCCGCCGGAGCGGCCCAGGGGTCGTCAAGGGGTGCTGCTGCTGGTGCTGCGGGCGCCATGCGTCGGCCCGCCGCTGCGGAGACCCCTGCGCGGCCGCCCCGGTTGTCGCCCAAGCCAAAGCTGCTGGTGTCGTTCCAGGCGTCGGCATCGTCGAAGGCTAGCACCGCCTGTGGCCCCCTTGCGGCGGCGTAGCCCCCGCTGCCAGCCCCACCGGCTTGTCCCACAGGCTTGGCTGCCGGCGCGGCGCCGGCCTGAACGGCAGGCTTCCCGAAGAAGGACGACTGGTGCAGCGGCCTCTGTTGCTGCTGCTGCTGCTGGGACCACGGGTCCTCATCAAAGCCGCCGCTGGAGCCAAGTTCCGGCTCGTCATCTGCCTGCCCGAAGCCCCCGCCGAAGCCGCTGCCGGAGCCGGCCTGACAGTCTGCGCTGTCATCGTCAGCGCCGTAAGGACCCGAGCCGAAGCCATTCTGCTGGGGCGACGAGAACACGCCACGGCCTGTGCCGGCGCCGGCTGAAGCGGCATGCGCAGCGGGGCGGCTGTTCGCTCGCGCAGGCGGCGCAGGCGGGCGATTATGCTGCTGGGTGTGAAGGTTGGCGTAAGAGCGAGACGGCAGCAACGATGCGTGGGCACTGGCAGCGGCCTGGGGGAGCATGTCAGCCGCTGCGTGTCAGCACCCGCAGTATCAGCGCAGGGCAGGAACGCAGTGCGTGGTTGCTGCCTCGAACGTTCCTGATTGGAAGCATTCTCGGCCGCTGCGGTGGTTCGCACCTGGCTAGCAGAATCCGGGCGTGCTCTGCTAGTGCCAACCACGTCGGCCTTGATCTGCGTCTCCAGAGCTTGGAACTCTGCGAGCTCAAGCTCCTGCATTGCAGGCGGCAGCGCCATTGCCGCGGTAAGCACATCTCCTGGCCAAGGGTTACTCTGCGGCTAGTGCAGGCCGCCAGCGGAAGCCACCGCCGGCGCTGATCCCGCTGCGTGGTCGCAGGCCTTACTTCCTCGGCCTCCTTTGACGCCCACGCCGCCTGCACCGAGTTGCGCATGAAGCGGCCGCTCACGGGGGCCTCCACCGCGAGGTGGCCTGCGCGTTTGCGTAGATGCAGGGGCGTTGTTTCAGGCCTGCCCCGTGCAAAGAAGCAAGGCCGCCCGGCATGCGCATGTGCGCCAGCTCTTCACCTGGCCGGTGCGCCACCTTCACCAGATGCGTGTCGGCTGCGAGCTCCTGGCTTCCTCTTGAGTCCCACGCCGGGCCCCGCGAGGCGGGGGTGTCTACGAGGGCAGGCCGGCTGCGACGGGCGGGGGCCTGGTCGGCCCTGCGCCCGGCAGTGTCGCCTGCCGAGGGCTCGGTAACAAACCCATCGCCTGCGTCTCCGCCCCCGCTGATGCCTCGACCAGAGTCCGTATTCGGTGCCTTGCGGTAGCGCGAGGCGAAGACGCGCTTTTCCACGCCCTCGCCGCGCTTTAGGAATGGCCGCGGCGGACGTCCAGCCACGCCCCCCGTATCAGCACCATCCATATATGAGAGCTGTGCAAGGAGGTTGTGGTGGCTGGGTTAGCCCTGTGTGCGCAAACGTCGCGAGGGCATGTTGCCAGTCAACGACAGACGGCCAGCCTGGCTCCGCAGCGGGTAGATGGCTCGTTGTATAACAGAGGCGGATAGCGATGTATGATAAATGGTTGACTTTTGGCTAACTTGAGCGTTCCGCGCGGATCGAGCGCTTCCCAAATTCTCAGGCACATCACGCGCTTGCACACACAATAGATAAATAACAACTCATAACGCTGCTAGCCTGTGTGGGCGCGGCCATGGCGCGCGGGGTGGTGATTGCCGCAAGCGTCTCTGCCGCGTGCACAGTTGTCGCGGCCGGCGCTGTTGTGGCATTGGTGATGCTGCGGCTTAGACGTGGCGCTCAGGGCAGCCCGCCGACCCAGCGGGCGTCCAAGGATGGTGGCAAGGCGCCCATCCCGCACACCATCACCAGCCCCGAGGCGCTTGCCGAGGTGCGCCTACCGGCTGCAAGCCCAGCTGCTCGCTGTCATGCATACTGAGCTCTGATACTGCACTGCTTGCCGGGGTCTTCCCGCAGGCTGCTGCTGCCAATCCCGCCCAGCGCAGCGCCGTGACGGCCGTGGAGCTGCGCACGCCCCTGCCCGCGCTGCCGTGTGCGCACCTCTCCGCCCTCAGCAGCCTCATCCGCCTTGACGTATCGGGCTGCGGCCTCACCGAGCTGCCGCCCGCCATCTCGGCCCTGGGCAAGCTGCAGGTGCGGTCGGGCCTCTAGCTGGCCGCACCAGCGCGCCCTGCAGCAGCCTCTGCACTCGCCGGACGCGCACCCGCCCAACATGCGCCCCTGCGCACGTGGCCCTGCCCTGAGCCCAGGTGCTGCTGGCGCCGCGCAACGCCCTCACCAGCCTGCCTGACGGCCTGGCCGGGCTGGCGGGCAGCCTGACCCAGGTCGGTGGGGGCGTTGGCGGAGGGCTGGGGCGGAGCTGTTGCCCACACCGCGCCGGACCGCAGGCCGGTGCTGCTGGGCGCGGAAGAGCGCCCTTTAAGCCACAGCGCGAAATGGTTCCAGGCGCGGCGCTGACCCCTTTGCGACCTGTCTGCTGTGTTGCATCGTCGCGCAGCTAGACCTCGGCTCCAACCGCCTCATGGAAGGTACGTCCGGTGCGGTCGGCCTTGGTAGCTTGGTGTCCTTGATGGGCGCCACGCAGATACGCACCCCCAGCCGCCCTGCCGCCGCCTGAACTGCGTGCCAGCCCCACAAACCGCCTGCACCCCGCTGCTGGCCACGCCCCCGCAGTGCCGCCGTCGCTGTGCCGGCTGACGGGCCTGCGCACGCTCAACCTGATGAGCAACGCGCTGCGGCAGCTACCAGACGAGTTCGGGCAGCTGAAGGCAGGTCCCTTGGGGCAAGGAGCGGGGAGGGGGCGGGCATTGACGGCCAGCGAGGCAGCACGAGCGGTCGCACTTCGCCGACCATGCTAGGCCCGTGGGCTCCGCTGCCCGCTGCTCACTTGCTGAGTCCCCGGCAGCGGAGCGCACGCGGCCACCCCGCCCCGCCAATCCTACAATGACAGGCTTAGGCCAGGGGCCTCCATCACGTGGGGGGCGGCCGGCCGTGCTGAGGCCAGGTGCCCGGCATGCCCCTGCCCGACCAGCTCTCCGTGCTGACCTCTGCCGCCTGCTGCTGTGCGGCCGCAGGGCCTGCGGCTGCTGGGCCTCAAGTCCAACCAGGTGCGAGCGGCCCACCGCGCCTACACAACTTTGCGTCTACCAAACACCACAATTAGCATGTCGCGCCTTACATTGCGACGCGCGTGCGCTGCCAGGCAGAGACAGAGCCCCCGTCCGCAGCAGCCGGCGGACCCCTCCCTACGCAGGCGCATTCCCCGGCACATGCCGCACCAAACTCGGCTGCCCACTGCCCTCTTGCCCGGCCCGCCGCGCTGCCTCGGCAGCTGGAGCACCTTCCGCCCAGCTTCTCTCGGCTGACGGCGCTGGTCGAGCTCTTCATCACCGACAACAAGCTGCTGGACCTGCCGCAGGGTGGGGGCGGGGGGGGGGCAGGGCAGAGGCAGAGGAGGAGGCAGGCACACACTCCAGGCCCGGGGGGTAGGCCAGGGGCAGGGGCAGGGGCAGGGGCAGGGGCAGGGGAGGGGCCAGCCACGCACCGCCTGCCACCAAGGGACCCCATCGCACTCCCCACCTGCCCGCCCGCCTCCCTTCGGTCCCAGGCATGTCGGCCTGCACCTCGCTGGTGAAGCTGCAGGCGTCCTTCAACTCCTTCACCGCCCTGCCACCCTGCCTGTTGCGCCTGCCGCGCCTGGAGCTGCTGCGGGTGGCGGTGTGCGGCATACGCAGCCTGCCGCCCAGCCTGCTGGCGCCGGGCAACCTGGTGCGCGGCTGCGGGCGGGAGAGGGGTTGCAGGGTGCAACCAAGGGCTGGTGGCAGAATGGGATGTTGGCTCGCCCGGACACCAGCTGCACGGCTCGACATGTTTGGGCGCGCAAAGTTGAGAGACGTGGCCCCTTGCATGCGTCGCGTCGCGCCGCGCCCGGCCGCCCGGCCGCCTGGCCCCCCGCCTTGCGGCATACCCTTTCCGGGGGGCGGCCGCAGCGCTCCTGACTTCCGGTTGCTCCGTGAACCCCTCCCTGCGCGCAGCCGCGGCTGGCCTGGTTCTCCGTGGCGGGCAACCCCTGCTGCCCCGACCCCCCGCCGCCCGCCCCGGGGCTGCCGGTGGTGGCCAACGAGGAGCTGGATCTGGGCCAGAAGCTGGGCGACGGGGCGTCGGGCGAGGTGTTCCGAGGTGGGGCTGCCCATGAGGCCGAGGCTCTTAGGGAAGGGGCCGCCTGCGGGACAGGGTTGGGCCAGCAGCAGCCGGCTGCCTGCCGCACAGCCCCTTGACGGGACAGCCCCCACCCTCGCCTCCTGCCCTGCCTCCCGCAGCCGTGTGGCGGGGGCAGCTGGTGGCGGTCAAGTTCTTCCGGGGGGACGTGTCGCCCGACGGCCGCACCGAGGACGAGGTGGCGCTGGCCATAGCGCTGCAGCACCCACACCTCACGCAGGTGGGGAAGGGGGATGGGAGGGGAGGGCAGGGGAGGGAGAAGGAGGAGCCGTGGGAAGGGGCGTGGGGCGCGGAAAGGGGCGTGGGGGTTGGGAAGGGGCACGGGAAGGGCGTGGGGCATGGGATATGGCCTGGAGGGAGTACCGCGGAACGCCGCACCTCACATGGGTGGGGAGGGAGGGGCGGGGCAGAGCTCGGGGCACCGTGGAGCGTTGGGGCTGGCTCCTGGGCGGGGAGGGGCGTGTAGCGCCGCACCGCCGCGAATGTGGGTCCAGCACTCTCGCTAGCTCGGGTCGGGACGGGGGCTTGGCCGGCATCCAGACCAGCGATGTGCCTGCTGGTCATCTCGTCTCGTTGCTCCCTCGGCATGCATATGCCCTCGCCTCTCGGCCCCGCCTCACTGCGCCCGCAGGTGCTGGGCCGGGTGGACAAGCCCGCGGGCCTGGTGCTGCGCCTGGAGACAGGTGCGAGGGCCGCTGCGCCTGGCGGGGCCACGACAAAGTCGCCATGCAGATACAGTGCGGCTCGCAGCTGCGCAGCCTGCTAGTGTGCCCCAAGCCGTCAGCCCCGCGCCGGCTCCCTGATGCAGCTCAGCCCCCACGCGCGCGCGACCAAGCTTCATTTTTCCACAAGCTCGCATCCGCGCCCGCCCACCTCCCCAAACCCGCACCCGCGACCCCGGCCCTCAGGCTCGCCCCTGGCGCTCAAGCCCACCAGCCAGCACCTGCTGCGCTGCAAGTGGGCCGACGGGACGTCCTTCGCGCCCGCCCGCGCGCTGGCGCTTGGCGCCGCGGTGGCTGGCGCGCTGCGCTACTGCCACGGGGCGGGCGTGTGCCATGGCGACGTGTACGGCCACAACGTGCTGATGGACGAGGAGGGCAACGTGACGCTGTGCGACATGGGTGCGTGGCTGGCTGGCTGGAGGAGGGGCTGGGGGCCTGAGGTGCTACGTAGCGCGCGTGGTGGGGACACCCATGGGCTCCTCCTGGGTCCCAGACGCGCGCGAGTCTTGTCGAGTCGGGCGGCATGTGATCGGACCCAGGAGCCTGCTTCGGCCCGCCCTGGCCGGGTCGCGCTGCCGTACGGCGTTGCGTGGTTGTGACCCCGGCCCTACCACTGGCCCGTCGGTCCCCGGCCCGCAGGCGCGTCGTTCAGCTACGACCCGAGTGAGCGCTTCTGGGAGGCCATGGAGGTGCGCGCCTACGGCCTGCTGCTGAGGGACGTTGCACAACGCTGCGACGTGCCCGCCGTGGCGCCCGGGGCACGGCGGGCAGAGGCCGAGGCGGCGGTGGCGGCGGCGCTGGCGGGCCTGGCGGAGCGGTGCGCGGAGCGGGCGCCGGCGGAGCGGCCGTCGTTTGCGGAGGTTTGCGAGGAGCTGGGGGTGCTGCGGAGGCGGCTGGAGGGCGAGGGCGTGGAGGTGTAGGCCAGGCAGTCGGGCGGAGGCATGCGGCGGCAGGCGATGCGTGTTCGTGATTACTCATACTTACTCGTGATCGCGTCAGCCCAGCCGTCAAGGGTTACCACAGCTGCTGGGCTGCTTGCGGGCTCCGGAACGGCTCTGGGTCTGGTGGTGCACATCCTTGTACGCCTGCGACGCCCTACATCGGGCGCTACGGAGCTGTTTGATCAAAGGCCTGCGAGGCACCCGCTGTGGGTTGCTGCTCTCGGCCGCAACAGCACCAACAGGCACCAGCTACTCTGGTCAGCCGTGTCGGCAGGCTCGGAGTTGCTGTTCCATGGTCCCACACGAGGTCGCACGAGGGCGGTCAGAATCAAGGGGGATCCCCCCTGGTCAGAATTCAGGCCAGATATCGCTTCGCAGGGTATGCGCGGGCTGCCTGGTACCAACCGATGCGTTCAAATGCGCTGGCTCTATCAGCAACAGGCGGGCCGCGCCGCCGGCCGCGCCACGCTCAGGCTTGCTAAAACGTTCGGCTGTACCCTGGACGCCAGCGCAGCTCGCAGGTCAAGAGCCACTGAACGCTGGCCTGCTGTCGAGCAGCGCGCTCGGGGAAGGCATTGAAAGCGCTCGGTCAGGGCAACTCCGATTAGGGATCGCGTGGGTCCGCCCTCCGCCGTAAACGTAACGGCACCGATCTTTGGGCGTTGCTAATGCGTTATCGCTGGCTGCCTGTACACAAACAACTCCCCCACCTACAGCCACAAATCCAGCAGCTTAGGCCTCACGCGCCGCAGGCATCCTGAGGCATCAAGGACGATGCCAAACCTGCGCAAGCCCTAGAGTGCCAACGCGCTGCTGCCACACGTTACAAGTCTATTGGGACAAGCTACGAGTCATGCAGTGCCCTATGCGCCTACTACCAAGGCCTTTCGCGTGCCGTGCGTTGCCGCTCTGGCGACCCGGCATCGCGGCGCCTCGACCTTCCTGCGCGGCGCTGCCGAGCGCCTCTCGCTTCGGTTCGCATTCCAACAGTGGCGATCCACACGCCGGCTCACTTCGCCGCTTTTTTGACAAGGTCACCAAGAACCTCGACGCCGACTGGAAGCCGGCGCGGGATGCGTCCAAGTTCCTGGACGCGCTGCTGGCGTACGACGACCCGGTGGACCTGCTTTACCAGCTCAACAATCCCGCGGTGAGAGAGCAGCTGGATACTTTCTCCGAGAGGAGGGGCGCCAGCGGGGGCCCTGTGCGGGGCCAGGCGGGTCGCGGGGAACGGCACGGGGGAAACGCAGATACGGCACTCCAGGTTGTGTTTATCAGGGAGCCTTCCACCTAGCGTTCACAATCGAGCTAGGGGCAGCGAGGCGCGCCGTCCCGTCGAGAGGGCTAGGCACGAAGCGAGGGGCGTTACGGAGTGGCGGGATGCAGGGGAATGGGTCAACATACCAACGGGCAGTGCATTCCGCTATCATGCATGCCAAATATGCCATGAGGTCAGCACTTACCCGAGGGAGCAAGAGTATAGTATCAATGGGTCAGGACTGTCCTGGTGGCTTGCCAGGGCGTGGCGGAGAGGCACGGCATTTCACGACCAAATGTTGGCCTGTGACGGGCTGGAACCTTCTGACGGCCGAGAACCAGGAGGACCTGCCGAGAACTTCCCTGCCCGGCCTGTGCTGCAGGAGGCGGGTGCTGCACGCCTGAAGAGCGCCATCGCACAAGATCCCTCGCCAGGGCGCATCGCTGCGGGCGTTTTACCCTTCCTGGGCAGGCTCGGCAGCGACGCGCTGTCCGCGGGCATGTACAGGTGCGGGGGTCGGGGGGAACGGGGGGAAGGGCGCTCATGCGCGTGCCAAGGCGACAACATGACAGTTTTCGACAGCTGCCAACAAGCAATCCTCGCTAACTCGCTCATTGCATTCCAACCTCTGCACGATGCTTATACTCATGCTGCTGTGCAGTCAACTTGGTTGTCACATCGCATACATCGTTGTCGCGATGCTGTCGTCTGTCGCCGGCAGCCGCTACTGCAGCTGTTGGAGCAGCTCTACAAGATGCCGGGGCTGCTGCAAGCCCTACGCAGTGCCGTCGAGGCGCGGGCTGTTGCCGATGCCTCGCCCATTGGCTGGTTTCTGCTCACGCTTGCGTCGAATGTAGGTGGTGAATGATGTGCACAAAGCAAAAATATGTCGATGTACGCGACAAAACATCGACAAGCGCGTGTCAACCCCGGCGACATCCCTTTCCCGTGCCCGCAGTCGGACGAGGTGCGGCGCAGCTCCGAGGTGCAGCAGCTGGCTGACGTGCTCCTCGCTCAGGGCGGCGCTGCGGCCAAGGTGGCGCAGCAGCTGCATGTTGTGCTGGCGGGCTCGCGTGCCGCTGCCTCTGCGGCTGCTGCCGCAAACGGCGCTGCGGGCGTCGCGCTGGAGGATCTTCTTGCGGGGCCGGGCGGCCGCCACGACAACGACCACTTTGACTACAGGTGAGGCCGGGGGACAGCAAATTAAATGCCCTGCTGAGGGCCAACCTCGGCACACGACATGCGCTGACTATCTCGGCGTTGCCTGCTCTGCCTACGAGCGTGCTACAGGTCCATCAAGATTGCGGTCACGTCCGAGGAGGTACGTCGGGCGCCGCAACCCACATTTCAGCGCACGCTTTATCAGCGCCAAGCCACGGGCAAGGATGCGTGCACGCATACTGCGTCTTCGCATCAGCGCCCTTCCGCCGCCCTTCCCCCTCCTACACACGCCTCAGGCGCTGTGCGCCCGGCAGCCCCACCTCCCTGTTGCTGCCGGCGGCCCTGTCAGTGCCGAGGACGGCTCCCTGGCCGACCCCGAGGCCAGGCTGCTGGACCGCCAGTTCCGCCTGCTGCGGGAGGACTTTGCGCAGCCGCTGAGGCAGGCCCTGGGCCTGGTGCTGGGAACGGCGCGCAGCACTGAGAAGGCAGCCAAGGCGAGCGGCGGTGCCCAAGGGTCGCTATCGATGGCAGCCGCAGCGGCGCAGCGCAACGTATTCCCGCTGCAGGAGGTGCTGGGTGCAGTTGCCAACAAGCGCGCATGCGTGCTGGTATCGGTGGTGCTGCCGCGCAGCCACCGGACGGCGCGCATGAAGGACCGCAAAGAGGTGCGCCCAGTGCCACGGCCATCGGCCGGGGGGTCAACATCGAAGGACGCCTTGCGGTTGCCCATCGCTGGCACGTACACAACATGACCAGGTCCCTGCCTGCTTCAACGTTCCCTCGCTTTGCCCTCTTCGCTGCTCAGCGCGAGGAGTACTGGTCAAACTTCGGCAAGGGCACGCTGCCCCTCGATGCGCTGGTCTGCATAGCCCGCCGGCCGGTACCCGGCCGCGACCCCGAGCCGCTGGTGTTCGGGACGGTGGTCCGGCGCGAGCCGCGGGAGATGGCCAACGAGCAGCTGGTGCTGGGGCTGGCCTTCGAGCGAGGCCAGCAGGGCGCGGAGCGGCTGATGGCGGAGCTGGGCCGGGGCCCCAGGCTGGGCGGCGAGGGGCTGGTGCTGGTGCAGGTGGGGGCGGGGACGAGGGCGCGTGAGCCA
>BDDC01000123.1:27588-43330 GCA_001662425.1 Chlamydomonas sphaeroides | reverse complement strand
TCCCCCCCCCCCCCCGCTCCCTCCGATCCGCGGCCCGGCCCCAGGTGAACGAGCACGAGGTGGTGCTGGTGGTGTCGCTGGTGCGCTACCTGCTGCAGCAGGGCTACCGGCCCGGGCAGCTGGTGGTGCTCACGGCCTACCTGGGGCAGCTGCTGGAGGTGCAGCGGGAGCTGGCCAAGGTCATGCAGGTGTGGTAGGGAGCGACCCCGCGGCCGAGGACGGGCCAGGGAAAGTACCGGCTGCTGGCGCCAGCCTGAGGGACAGGGTGCCGTTCCTGCCCCGAGCGAGCCCTCCGCCTGCGTCCCTGCCTCCCTGCGCCCCCGCGGCCCCCAGGTGACGCTGGATGAGCTGGACATGCGTGACCTGAGGGCCGCCGCCACGGCCCAGGCGCTGGCGGGGCTGGAGGCGTCGGACCGCTCCGAGGGCGCCGCCAGGGAGGGCGTGCGGGTGGCCACCATCGACAACTACCAGGTGGGCCTGGGGGGCCTGGGAGGAGCGGGGAGGCCGCGGAGCTGGCCTGGCCGTTCATCATCCGCTCGGTGTGAAGCCTGTCGCTCCGCCCTCCCTACCTACCTCGCCCATGCCCAGGGCGAGGAGGCGGACGTGGTGCTGGTGTCGCTGGTGCGCAGCAACGAGGCCGGCAGCATCGGCTTCCTGCGCGAGCCCGAGCGCATCAACGTGATGCTGTCGCGCGCCCGCCACGGCATGGTGCTGGTGGGCAACAGCGCCACGCTGCGGCAGGCCAAGAGCCCCGAGGGCCGCCGCCACTGGGGCCGGGTGCTGGACGCGCTGGAGGACAAAGGCGCGGTGCTGCCGGGCTTCCCCGCCACCTGCCAGCAGCACGGCACATCAACCATGCTCGCCACGCCAGCGGACTTTGCAGAGCAAGCGCCCGACGGCGGCTGCCGGCGGCCCTGCAACGCAGAGCTGGCGTGCGGCCACCGCCGCCGGCTGCGCTGCCACGCGTACGACAGGGGCCACGAGCGGGTGGTGTGCACCGAGAAGGTGCTGGATCGCTGCGACCAGGGTCACATCGTGTTCCGCAGGTAGGCCGTGGGGTCCATGGAAGCACAGTCACAGGATAACGCGGCCCGGTTGCGAGCAAGCCTCATGACCCCACGCAACGGCATTCATCGTGCAGCAGTTATCAAAGTTGCAGTTTGCTAGGTATCAATCTGACGGCGTTACACCATAACTGCTGCAGGTGCTTCCAGAGCAAGGCCGACGTCATTTGCGGCACGTGTGTGGCGATCCGCAACATCGAGGAACAGGAGCGCAAGGAAGCTGCCAGGCTGGTAAGTCAACGCACGCCAGGGGCGCCGGGGGCTGCCCCGTGTCTTGGCACTCGAGGGACGAGGGGGGCCGCACCCGATAGCCGATATCCTCCCCGCCCTCGCTCGCCATTGCAGGAGGCCGAGGCCGACGTCAAGCGCAAGGACGCCGAAGTGAAGGCGGCCTGGATGCGCGCGCAGATCAGCCGCCTCAAGCGGCAGCAGTCATCGCTGGAGGAAGAGCGTCGCGCCCGGAAGGAGGCAGTGGAGCTGGAGCTGCAGCAGCAGCGCCTGGCCAAGGAGGTGGAGCTGCAGGTGAGCTTGAGCTCAGGGTTGCAGTTTCAGGCTACCGTCTACGGCAGGCATGCCCTTGTCGCCTGACCTGGCAGCCGCCTTGCGGACCCGCAGAAGAGGTACGGCCAGCTTGAGCTGGAGGAGCAGGAGCGCGAGCAGCGGCAGCTGGCGAAGCAGCGGCTGGAAGCCATGGAGGTGGACGCCAAGCTCGCGGCACAGGCGAAGGCCGAGGAGCAGGTGGGGCTCGCGGAAAGAGCAGGTAGCTCATCGATGTCAAGCTCGACGATGGTCCTGGACTTGCGGCCTGCCGCTTGCCCGACGCACGCACCCCATGGCCCCATCGGCAGGCCTTCCGGGCGGAGCAGGAGCGGCAGGCGCTGCTGGAGGAGCAGGAGCGGGCGCTGCAAGAGCTGGAGGCGACCCGCGACCGCGAGCTGCAGGCCATCGCCAACGACAGGCGGCAGCTGGAGGAGCGCGCGGGGGAGCAGCGTGACGAGGTTTTCGCCAAGGGCGCTGCCACGGCGCAGCGCTACCGCTCGGTGCGAGGGGCCGCAAGGGCCCAGCGCCCCTGCGGCTCAGCCCTGGGTATGCTCGGATCGTGACATCCACCCCTAGCCCCGGGCCCCATGACAACCCTTGATTGATGCTCGTGCTGCCCCTGCCTTCTGGGCCCCGCAGTTGAGCTCGTGGAAGGAGCTGGTGGCCAAGGCAGCTGCCGACGGCGAGGCAGGCCTGGCTGCGCTGCGGGAGGCGTTGCGGCAGGCGGCCGGGGGATCGGCGGAGGGCGGCACGGACGCGGCCGCAACTCTTGACGTCCTTTTCTGTCAGGCCGGCATCGGTCGCGGCCTCGTCAGTTACGCAAGCGACGCAGAGGTAGGCCGCTGCGTGGATCCGTGTACGCGTGTAGGCAACATGAAGGGAACTTGTCGATTTCGTCAGCGCGTGCGGTAAGCGCTGCCTTGTGCTTCACACAGCATGCGCTGGCACGACATGTGCTGCTTCTGCTGCTCGCCGCTCGGTGCCATCCAGGCTGGGCACGGCCCAACAGCCGCCACTGCCAGCAGCCTGCGTCGCGGCCTGGCGCTGATTGACAAGGACCAATGGCTCGACGCCTACAAGTACTTCTCAGCGCAGGCCGAGCAGCCGCCGCCGGCGACGCAGACAGATGTGGGGGAGCAGGCGCCGGCCGCCGGGCAGCCTCCCGCCGACGGCGCAGATGACGGTCCCGCCCTAGCTGCGCTGGTGTCTCTGTGCCGCGTGAAACTGGGGTTGCCGACCGCGGCTCCTCTTGACCCCCGCAGTGGCGCAGCGCGTGAGGCAGCCGCGCAGCGGCGGCCGCCGCCGCGCGCCCGCGGTCCGCCTCACCCCGTGCAGCACCTGGCGGACGCCTTTACTGCCTCGCAGCAGCGTGCCGCCAGCCGGGACGCCTCTGCACAGCGGGACGCCGACGCCCGCACTGCAGGCAGCGCGCTGGCCTTCCTGCTGCACCCCGGCACCGCCCAGCTGCCGGCCGCACTGCGCGCCGAGGCCTGCCGGCTGCTGTCGGAGACGGCCGGCGCACTGTCGGGCCCCGCGCTTCCGTCTGGCACTGCTGCGAGCGGCGCAGGGGGCTCCTCGTCTCAGCGCAAGGCGGAGTGGGAGGCGTGGTCCAAGAAGAGCCGCTCGCTGGCCACGCTGCTGGCGCTGACGGGGCTGGGGCCGGTCAAGGAAGCCATGCTAGAGCTGGCGGCGTCGGTGAGGCGACAAGGGGGTAGTGAACAAAGGGGGCAGGCCCCGAGCACCGCGCGCTTCGCTTTCAACGAGCAGCCCCTATCTCGATCCCTCCGCGGCCTCCTGCCCCCTCGTTCAGGTTGAGCTGGACAAGCAGCGCGGGCGGCCGCTGGGCTCCAAGCAGTACAACACGCGCTTCTACGGCAATCCCGGCACCGGCAAGACCACGGTGGCCCGGCTGTACGCAGGGCTGCTGCAAGAGCTGGGCGTGCTGCCTGGGTCCGAGGTGAGGGCCCAGGGTGATTGGGCCGCAGCCGGAGTGCGGTTACGCCAAGCTGGCTGTGGCCTTGACTTCCAGGGTTGCGCCCGACCCTGATTGCATGTGCCCTGGTTGCTTGGTCTCATTCCCACGTCCTTCAGGTGGTGGAGACGAGCGGCTCCGAGCTGCTGACGGGCGGCGTGAGCAAGCTGAAGGAGCAGCTGAAGAAGCTGGACAAGGGCGGTGTGCTATTCTTGGACGAGGCGTACCAGCTCAACCCCAAGACCAACCCCATGGGGGCGCAGGTAGGGGGCTGCGGCAGCGGGATCCAGGGTGGCAGGGGAGCCATGGTGTTGGGAATGGGTCGCCGCGGCATCCGGCGGGGGTCACTATGAGCTGATCGTGGTTCCTCTTTTCTCGCCCTCCGCCCTTTCCATCCCTCCCTCATCCCCCCATTGCCCCCAGGTCCTGGGCTACCTGCTGCCCGAGATGGAGAACCTCCGCGGCAAGCAGGTGGTGGTGCTGGCTGGCTACAAGAGGCAGATGGACGAGCTGATGGCCCACAACGAGGGGCTGCCCAGCAGGTTCGTCCATGTGCGTGCGGCCGGAGGGCTTGTGGAGGGGGCTTGCATGGGCACGGATAGGACGAGCGGGTGCGGTGCTGGACAAAACCGGACACGCACGCCGCAACAAGCAGGCGTCCACCTGCTCCCACCTCCGCTCCCCAACCTCATCAGGAGTTCACGTTCCCCGACTACAGCGACCAGGAGCTGCACGCCATCTTCCGTGACTTGATCGCCGCCGAGCCCGCCCCGCGCTTCACAGTGGCCGACGACCGCCACCTGCGCATCGCCGCGCGCCGCCTGGGCCGCCAGCGCGGCAGCACCGGCTTCGGCAACGCGCGCGCCGTGCGCAACGCCTTTGAGCAGGCGCAGCGGCGGCAGGCGGCTCGCGTGCTGGCCGAACGCCGAGCTTGCGGTCAGCCCGAGCCGCTGCTCCTGGTGCGCGAGGACCTGCTGGGGCCCCGGCACCTGGACACCCGCAGCAACAGTGCGCTGGCGGAGCTGGGCGCCATGAGGGGGCTGCCGGAGGTCAAGCAGCAGGTGCGGAATGGGAGGGCGGGGCGGGGCGGGCGGAGGTGGCGAAGGAGAGGGGCCCGGTCTCCTGTTCATGCAACGTCACTGCTGCCCCCCGCCCCTTCCCTCACCTGGATTCACGTGCCGCTTCCCCCCATGCTCTGGGCTACCCACTCCCTCCAGGTTGCGGATCTGCTGTCGCTGGTCGCGACCAACGCCGAGCTGGAGGAGGCAGAACGGCCGCCCAAGGCCATCAACCTTAACAAGGTCTTCTTGGGCAACCCGGGAACGGGTGAGTGGGGCGCTTATATGATTGGTGCGAGGGTGGTCCTCGGCAGTGTTGTGACGACGCTTGGCCCGCATTCCCTCCCTCTTCAGGCAAGACCACTGTAGCAGGTTTGTACGGCCGCATCCTCAGCAAGGGAGAGCTGGTGGTCAAGGTGGGGTATAAAGGGGGAAAGGACGGAGGAGAGGAGCATCGAGGGCGGGGAACGACAGGGCGGCTGACAAGATCATGGCTGCTGCCCTGCTTTGACCCACAACGTGGTCCGCTATCCGCGCTAAGTACCAATATGTGTCCTACCCGCCCTCGGCGTGTGGCCAGGTGCCGTCCGACTTCGTGGGCTCTGTGCTGGGCGAGAGTGAGAAGCGCACCGAGGCCATCCTGGAGGCCAGCAAGGGCTGTGTGCTGGTCATCGACGAGGCGTATGGGCTGCACTTCAAGGGCGGCAGGGACCCGTACCGGGTGAGAAGGATGGAAGCCCGGGAAGTCAGAAGGTGCGGTGGTCGGGGTTGCCTCAATCCCCCACCAACTTGCATCCCATCCCCGACAGGAGGCAGTCATCGACACGATCGTCGCCAAGTAAGACTTGTGGGAACCCATCAGTGCGACAGTTGCCCATGGCAGCTGGAGCGCTGCCCGCGCCACTCGTCCCTGTCCCGCAGCCACACCCTCCTCCCATCCGCCCGTATCCTCTTTCTCCCTGCCCCCCCTCTCCCCCTGCTCCCCAGGGTGCAGGGCGTGCCGGGCGACGACCGCTGCGTGCTGCTGCTGGGCTATCAGGAGCAGATGGAGGCCATGATGCGGAAGGCCAACCCGGGGCTGGCGCGGCGCTTCAACCTGGCGGCCGCCTGGCACTTCACCGACTACGGCCCCGAGGACCTGCTGGCCATCACAAGGGACGCGGCGAAAAAGAGGTGCGCTGGGATAGCGTTGGGTAGACGGGCCTGAAGCGGGCGTGTCGGGCCACGGTGACGTCGGATGACGTTGTCCTAGGACACAGGCAGGTGGACTGTGGTCGGGCTGGCAGTGGGCTGAGCCGGCTCATCTTGCGTTCTTCCTGTCCCACGTGCTGTATCTGCAGGGGCTGGGTGCTGGGCGAGGGCGCGCTGCTGGCGGCTGTGGAGGCTCTGGAGGCGGAGCGGCGCAAGCCCAACTTCGGCAACGTGGGGGCCGTCAACAACCTGCTGTCCAGCGCGGCACTGAGGATGGAGGCCAGGCTGCGGGGCTGGACCGCGGAGGAGCGCGCGGCGGCGGTGCCCGTGGCAGAGGACTTCCTGCCGCCCAAGAAGGGAGGCGGCCCGGCAGACATCTTCGCCGACCTCATCGGATGCAGGTGGGAGGGGCGGGGAGCGCAGGGGTGGTTGGGGCCATCGCGGCAAAGGCCCCTTGTGGCATGCTCCCGACCTTGCATGTGGCTGTTGCCCCCGCCCCGCTCGCCCGCTGTCCCGCAGGGAGGTGCTCGACAAGCTGCGCGAGTGGCAGGCCACCATCACGGCCTGCCAGCAGCTGGGCCGCGACCCGCTCGAGTCCTTCGAGCTCAACTTCCGATTCACGGGCGCGCCGGGTAGGGACTGCAAGGTGTGGTTAGATAGAAGTCCGGCGCCGCGTTTCTGTCCGCCGCCTTTCCTGACGCCCTCCCATCCTGCCATCACGGCTAATATAACAGGCACCGGCAAGACCACGGTGGCCCGACGCGTGGGCCGGCTGTTCGAGTCGCTGGGGCTGCTGGCCGGCAGTGAGATGGTCAGCTGCAGCGCCTCCGACTTCACGACGGGCTACGCCAACCAGGCCAGCGGCAAGACGCGCGAGATCTTCCAGAAGGCGGTGGGCGGTGTGCTGTTCATCGACGAGGCCTACCGCCTCAACCCGCGGCGCGGAGGGCCCATGATGCAGGAGGTGAGCAGCGGCATTGGGTTGGGGGGCTGGGGGCTAGTGGCTTAGAACAGGCTGGCTTGTAGTGCGCCGGACTTCTATAGCGAAGGCAGCGGCAGCGGTCCTTCGCCCGTCATCACGCCGACTCCGATTAGCCACGGTGCTCTCGCCTCATCGTGGCCCCTGCATCATTGCCCGTCCTCGCTGCCTCACCGTCCCCCCCCTTGCCTGCCAGGCTCTTGACGAGATGGTCCAGTTGCTGACGGAGCCGGCCTTCATGGGCAAGATGGTGGTCATACTGGCGGGATACGACCAGCAGGTGGGGGGCGGGTGGCGCCGGGAGGCACGGCAGGCACGCGGTCGGGCAGGCAAGCAAGGTGACGATGCCAACACGCTCCGCGCCACCTCTGCCCCAGATTGAGGAGCTGATGGCGGTCAACCCGGGTCTCAAGAGCCGCTTCTCGCAGCGCCTGCACTTCCCGGACTTCTCCGCCGCCGACGCCGCGGCGCTGGCCCGGCTGCAGCTACGCAAGGACTACGGCCTGGAGCTGGTGGGGGAGGCGGACGCAGCGCTGGACGGGCTGGCGGCGCAGGTGAGGGCCTGCAAGGGCACGGGCCGCACAGCTGAGGGCAGAGCCGCGGCTTGGGCGGGCTTGACCGTCACCGAGGTACCTAGGTACTGACCCTTGTTCCCCGTGTCGCGGCTCTACCCCGTCGCCCCCAGCTGGCGGCAGCCCCCGGCTGGTCCAACGGCCGCGATGTGGGCACCTGGACCAAGCGAACTTCACCGCCTTCTCCAAGCGCCTCTTCGGACAGCAGGCCGGCGGAGGCGGCAGTAGTGCGGCCGGGCCCTCCGCCGGCACCTCTCTGGTGGCGGCGGAGGACCTGCGGGCTGCGCTCGAGTCGATGCTCGCAGACAAGCGGCCGCGAGGCGCAGGAGGCGGCGGCGGCTCAGCAGGCCCAGCGCCTGCGCCGCCGCCGGCCCAGGAGTCCGTGTACAAGTATGCACATGCCCCGGCTCCGCCCGCCCCCACGCGGCACATAGACCTGGCGCCGCCGGCCGCCGCCACCGCCACCGCCGAGCCGGTACTGGAGGCGCAGGCGGCCACGGAGCAGCAGGCGGCTGCGCCCCAGCCGGCTCCATCTGATCCCAGCGGCCACGACTTCGGCGGCCTGAGCCCTGAGTTCCTGGCGGCCATGCAGGATGCGCTGGAGGCGCTGGGCTACGACTTATCGTCGCTGGAGGCGGTGGCGGACGCCGCGGGCGACCCCGACCTGGCCCGGCAGCTGCTGCCGCTGCTGGCCAGCTCTGGTCTGAGCCCCGCGGTGCTGACGGAGATGGTGCGGCAGTGGCAGCTCATGATCGCGCAGCGGCTCAAGGAGGAGCAGGAGCTGGCGCGGAAGCAGCAGCGGCCGGTGTGGCGCTGCGCGGTGTGTGGGCGGTACGGCTGCCCCGTGGCGCCCTACATCGAGCGCTACGAGGAGGTGTGATGGGGGTAGGTTACACAGCTAGTGAGATTGCGAGGGAGTGCTTGGCATGAGCGCGCGGCGACATTGCTGTTGCGGATTCTGGTGCCGTGTCGGCGTTGTTGAGCGCTATGAGAAGGTGTGAGAGGTACGGCAGGAGGTACGGTCTTGCATACACACGAAGTGGAGCTCTTGCGCGTCAATTACCGGCTCGTAACAGGTCTTCCTCTTTGTCTGTTGTTTTTACTCCGTACATAATTCCTGGACCCCAGGATTGAAGCCTCCAATCCAGCCGCTGTTCCACAGCGCCCCGCCCCATGACAAGTATGTCCCCATCAGAATGGGAAAAGGGGGTTGGGGGAGGGGCAAAGAAGTGTGTGGAGCGGAGTCGGCCTGGGGCATCACAACCTGCATGGCAGGGTCAGGGCTGATGCCGAGGCTTGTTGCAGAGGTGTTGCGCCAGGTTTGCACAGGTTTGCTTGGCCGAGCCTGCGCACCTGCTGCAGCGCACCAGGCACCAGGTAGGTCACCGGCTGCGGCGCCCTTGCCTCCACCAGCTCCTCGCTCAGCGGCACACCCGGCATGGCTTGCAGGCACGACAGCACCGGCCGGATGGCGAAGAAGCTGGTGGACACCTGCGGCCATCCAGGGACATCAGCGGCTCGACTACAGGCCAGTGGCCTATACTTCCACGCTGGTTCTACAGTAAAAGGGCTAGGGGCCTCCAGTCAGGGCCAGGGCCAGGGGCCGTCAGACTAGATCATGGCCACGGGCCACACGCCAACCACGCAGCACACAGCTCCAGCCGCAAACATACGGCAAGCGTGCAGCGCACAGGTGAGGTGGAGGACGGGGCCGCCAGCAGCCATTGCGAGGAAGACGACCGGGTCGCATCCTCACAGGGGTTCGCCCACCCTCCCGCCATGCCGATTCCTGTGCCGCGAGCGACCTGTGCCCTCATGGCCCATCCTTCTTCCCCGCCCCCACCTGCACCAGCACCAACCCCTCGCCGCCCAGCCTGGGGCCCCGGCCCAGCTCCGCCATCAGCCGCTCTGCGCCCTGCTGGCCTCGCTCGAAGGCCAGCCCCAGCACCGGCTGCTCGTTGGCCATCTCCCGCGGCTCGCGCCGGACCACCGTCCCGAAAAGCAGCGGCTCGGGGGCGCGGCCGGGCGTGTTCCGGCGGGCCACGCAGACAAGCGCGTCGAGGGGCAGCGTGCCCTTGCCGAACTCCGACCAATACTCCTCCCGCTGCGGTGAAGTGGGCCACCAGCATTTAGCAAGTGGACCGCCCGGTAGCCCGGCCGCTGCTTTGGCGCTCACGAACCCATATATCTGAGCTGGTCGACTCGCCAACCGGCAGCCAGCCGATATATTTCGTGGGCGTGTGTCGGCGCACCTCTTTGCGATTCTTCATACGCGCCGTCCGGTGGCTGGGCGGCAGCACCACCGACACCAGCACGCATGCGCGAGGCTTGGCGGCCGCGCCCAGCACCGCGACCAGCGAGTACACGTTGCGCTGCACCGCCGCGGCCGCCACTGACAGCGGCTGCTGTAGCCCGCCAGGCCCAGCGCCGGCGGCCCCGCTGCGCACCGTTCCTAGCACCAGGCCCAGGGCCTGCCTCAGCGGCTGCGCAAAGTCCTCCCGCAGCAGGCGGAACTGGCGGTCCAGCAGCCTGGCCTCGGGGTCGGCCAGGGAGCCGTCCTCGGCACTGGCAGGGCCGCCGGCAGCAGCGGGGAGGTAGGGCTGCCGGGCGCACAGCGCCTGAGGTGTGTGTAGGAGGGGGAAGGGCGGCGGAAGGGCGCCTATGCCGCAGACACCGTATGCTTGCACGCATCCTTGCCCGTGGCTTGGTGCTGATAAAGCGTGCGTTGGGATGTGGGTTGCGGCGCCCGACGTACCTCCTCGGACGTGACCGCAATCTTGATAGACCTGTAGCACGCTCGTAGGCAGAGCAGACAACGCCGAGACAGTCAGCGGATGCGCCGAGGTTGGCCCTCAGCAGGGCTCTTAACTTGCGATCCCCGGTTTCACCTGTAGTCAAAGTGGTCGTTGTCGTGGCGGCCTCCCGGCCCCGCGAGGAGGTCCTCCAGCGCGACACCTGCAGCGCCGCTCGTGGCAGCAGCCGCAGAGGCAGCGGCACGCGAGCCCGCCAGCACCATATGCAGCTGCTGCGCCACCTTGGCTGCCGCGCCGCCCTGAGCGAGGAGCACGTCAGTCAGCTGCTGCACCTCGGAGCTGCGCCGCACCTCGTCCGACTGCGGGCACGGGAAAACGAGGTCGCCGGGGTTGACACGCGCTCGTCGATTTGCTATAGCCAAGCAGCTACTTGGGTGTACATATGTGCACATGAAGCCGAAGTCCACCACCTACATTCGACGCAAGCGTGAGCAGAAACCAGCCAATGGGCGAGGCATCGGCAACAGCCCGCGCCTCGACGGCACTGCGTAATGCCTGCAGCAGCCCCGGCATCTTATAGAGCTGCTCCAGCAGCTGTAGGAGCGGCTGCCTGCGACAGACAACAGCATCGCGACAACACTGTCTGTGGCATAACAACCGCGGCCAAGCTGACTGCACAGCGACATGAGTAAGCGCATCGTGCAGATCCTGGAATGCAAACAGCGATCTAGCGAAGATTGCTGGCAGCTGTCGCAAAGTGTTCTTGTGTTGGGCCTGCGCACGCCATAGCCCCCCCCCCCCGGCCCCGGCGTCCCCCCCCAACCCGAACCCCACCCCCACGCACTTGTACATGCCACCGGACAACGCATCGCTGCCGAGCCTGCCGAGAAACGGCACGACGCCCGCAGCGATGCGCGCCGGCGATGCGTCATGAGCGATGGCGTTCTTCAGGCGTGCGGCCCCCGCCTCCTGTAGCGCAACAGCTCGAGTGTTGATGCTAGGTGGGGGGCTCCCTGATAAACACAACCTGGGGTGCAGTCGTTCTCCGTTCTCCGCGACCCGACTGGCCCCGCACAGGGGGCCCCGCTGGCGCCCCCGCCTCTCGGAGAACGTATCATCTCACTGCTCCCTCACCGCGGGATTGTTGAGCCGGTAAAGCAGGTCTACCGGGTCATCGTATGCCAACAGCGCGTCCAGGAACTTGGCGGCATCCCGCGCCGGGGTCCATTCGGCGTTGGGGTTTCTTGTGACCTTGTCGAAGAATCGCCGCAACGCATCGGAGGCTCCTGCATTTTGGTGTTGGGAATTCGAATACCATGACGGCGAGATCCAGGCAGGAGCACAGGAGCGTTCACACGCTGGCCCACGCGCTGGCCGGCGGGTCGCAACGGTTGGCGATGGGGGTGCCCGCAGAGCAGGGCTCCAAATCATGGAGCTACCATTAATACCAGAATAGCAGTGTCGCGAGCTGCCGGGTGGCTGCGCTGCGGCCCGAGGTTGAGCCCCATGGCTTGCATGCGAGCGATGGAGGGCGCGCAACGCCCGGCGCGCAACCTCCCCCAAACCAGGCGTACCGCCGCGCTGCATGATTGAGTGATGTGGCGCCTCGGTCCTCGAGGTGGCGTTCCAGGCGATGTTCAGCGTCGCGCCATCTCGAGGTTGCAAAAAAGAAGCGGCAGGAGCAGCAACAAGTGCGATTTGAGAGTATGCTACGACCAGGATTGCGAACGAAAACAAAACGGAGAGCTGCGATGGCGCCGATGCGCCCGTGATGCGGCCGTCACGGGTCAGCCTCCTGGAACAGCCTGGGTCACAGCTGGCAGGGTTTCGGTGCCCCGTTTGGTGCCCCACGCCCCACTCCCTTGCATCCCCGCAGGTGGCATCCTATCACTGCCCGTCGCCCGTGCAGGCGCCGACCCTGCCGCACTGACTTCGGGGTTTGGCCCCACGCATTCGCCCGACCTAACCCTGCCTCTCACCCCGCCGCCAGCCTCTGTCCACATTGCCTTCTTTCGCTTCGCTTGCTCGCACGCCAACTTTGCTTCCCCGCGATCGAATCTCCGCCGGTCTACCTACCTCTTCGCTCTTCCGTCTCCCGTGGTTGCTATTCGGCTGCTGCTCGTGGGTGCTTTCCGGCGCAACCTCTCCAGATCGGTCCCTTACGCCCGTGGGTCCACTTGACAGACTGCGCCCTGGACCGAGGCTGGCGCGCGGCCACGTGCCGTCTACCTGAGCCACTACGTCACTGGACGCGCTGTTGTGCCGGGCGCGGCCTACGCTTTTTACCGCCGCGCCACGCGGCGAGGACGCCGGCCGGCCCTCTCTGCTCGGCTCTGGACGTCCGGACCTGGACTGGCGCTCATCCACACGACAACAGGGCTCGGGCCTGTGCTCGTAGTCACTTCGGCGCCCGAGCTTCACTGTGCTCGGCCCACGCTCCGGCCCTCGTGACTTCCTTCGATAATTACGGCGCTGCCCCGGGTCCACATGCAGCGCATACGCACCAGGGGGGTTACCCCCTGTGCCCCTGATACGCACATGCCGGGAGGGCCTGCCAGCAGGGCCTGCTTCCATACGGCGCCGCAGGGTGGCGCAGTCGACGGGCGCCGACCAGTGCATGCCTCTGTGTTGCGCCCTTTCTTGTATAAACCTGTGCTGCAATCTTCCTGCCATCTAGCAGAAGCCCAGAGATCTGGGTGCCACGCAACATGCGCAGGGCCGGCACCCGGCAGGAGCCGACCCTCCGCTAGGGCCGCCTGTCTCGTGCGCTGGGCTGCTTGCCAGAAGCCTCCATGCCCGGCATGGGCGCGGGCTCGAGGGAAACCTACTGCTCCATACAAGCACGGCTGCACTTCAGACGGCTTTCAAGCGAGTACGCTGCATTCAAGTGAGCACGCTAGACTGCTCATGGACGGCGACCAAGGCGCACACTAGGAAATAATGAGTTACACAGGCAGCGCAGGCGCGCCCCCGCCCGAACCCACACCGCCGGGCCTGACTTGCAGGCATCGACAGGGCCCCGATCTGCTGCCGTAATGGTACACGCACTCCTCCATTCCTCTCCCATCCAGGTCCCAACGCATGCACGATGCGCTCACTCACGGCCACTAGAGATACCTCACTGCACGCCGCAACATGGCGCGCCGCAACGAGACGGTGTGCTTTGCCGGCCGCCAAGGGCCAAGTCGCTGTGCCCACCACGAGCAAGTTTCAAAGCGCCCAATGTTTATGCTGTACGCAGAGGCCAAAGCCGAATGATTTACGTACGCCGAGCCAAACGCCCGTCCCATAACTCCCACACCCCGTGCTGTTTGCAGCACATAACACAGTGACCGAGACGCGCCAAGTTCGCGGCATGCAGCTCGCGCAAGTTCAAGGAGCGAGCAGCAACCCCCACTCAAGGCTCCACTCGTGCAGTCGAAGAAAAAACACGCGCAGTCCGCGCTCTACCGTTGAGTTCTGTTTGTGGATTTCCATTGCTTTTTTGTTTAGCACCGCCCTCCTGCAATTGGCCCCATTGCCAGCGCATGACAAGCAGCTGGCGACCAGTGGCAGTCAGCGCGCTGCGCTCAGCTGCTGGCCGCCTCCTGCGCTACCGCGGTTGGCGGCAGCGGCATCGTTTCGACCACGGTGCGAATGATGGCAACGGTGTCGGCTGCGAATAGCGGCGGCCGCATGGAGGGGGAGAATGGACAGCACGTATCAGTCTGGAGCATGGGCGACCGCGGGCCGTAGACGAGGACGGCACCAGCACGAGGAGTCGCTCCCCGGGAGGAGCCCTGGCCCTGGCCCAACTTACGGAAGTAGGGGTAGGACAGCACGCTCGCCCGGACGCACTGCGACAGCGTGAAGACCATGGAGCCCGAGAAGTCCTGCATGGGTACGTGTGTACGGCGCGCACAGCAGCCGGGCTCAGCGCTGGCTGCCACGACTGCGCCGCGGCCGCAGCGCCGCACGGAGTCCGCTGCGTGCCCAACCCCGCGCCAACAGCACGCACATCGCCCACACACCCAGCAGACGGATGTCAAGGGCTAGGAAACCAACGATGTGCGCCCCATTCCTGGTCCACGCACGTTGCCCTGACGCGTTTGGGCCAGCGCGCTCACCACACTCCGGACTGCACCACTTCCCGACATGCCAGGGTCGCGCACCTTGACAATGTCCACCAGCGCCCCCTCCGCCTGCACGTTGCGCACCAGCGCCCCCACCACCGCCTCCATCTCAACCAGGCGGTCGCCGAACGTCACCACACCGCCCTGGCTCCCAGCCGTCGCCGCGCCCGGCCCGTGGTAGGCCGCGGCCGGCGGCAGGCAGGCGTTGAGCCGCGCCGCCAGCTGCCGGCGCTCGGCCAGCAGCGGCGTCAGGCGCTCCATGTAGAGACACATGAGCGCGTGGCAGTCGGTGATCTGCGTTGGCGTCATCCGAGTGGACTGGATCATGGGCACCTGCAACACGATGGGGCCGCGGGAGGGAGCAGTTGCGATCATCGGGAGGCCGGGGCACGAGCGAGCCGGAGGGAGGCGCATTTCGCCATGAGGATGTCTTGCCGGACGGATGGCAGACAAGAGTGCACGTTCTCTTGAAAGCTCCTGGGCGAGCTGGGATGAGTGCGCGCTGGGTGCAAGGGCGCAGCGAGCGCGAGTGCCGCGCACAGCGTGGGCCAGAGCGCAGCGGCGACAGTTGTTACGCCCTCGTGCACGCACCCAGAAGCTCTCTGGCGGCGGGCCCGACCGGTCGCCGGTCTCGATGTTCATGTCCATGAGGTCCATGTGCAGCTGCGGCTCCTCCAGGCGCAGCTGCGGAACACCGAACACCAGGCGGGGCGTGCCCGTAACGCGCGCGAGGTGTCCAGGGCAGGCGGGCAAGCGGCAGATGCCGGCCCGATGCGACAGTGGGATACGCGCCAGGCCGCTGCATCCGAGCGTGTGGGGCCGCACCGTATGCATGATGGGCATGAGCAGGCGCTCGTACAGCTGCGCGATCTTGACCTGCGGCCCCGGGTCGTGCGGCCGCGCGTCTAGCGCGTGCAGCAGCAGGCCCGACTCCCGCACCCACGCGTTCCTGCCGAGGTGGGCCATGCGTAAGACACAGAGCAGCAGCCGTGAGGGCTCGTTACTGTGCCAAGCTGGCGGTCTTCCTGAGACCCAGCGTCCGCGTGCCGGGCGGGAGGAATCTGCAGGTAGCAAATGTGCCGACCAAGCCCCAGCGAGCCCAGCGCACCAGGCCGCCATGAACTTGGAGATGGCGCTCGACGGCGCGCGCCGCGAGCGTCTAGGCGCATACGCGCTGATGTCGATCTCCTCGACCTCGGGTGACGAGCGGGTGGCGGGGTCGACCTCCTCCGTGGAGCCGTCAGAGGCCGACCGCGAGAACGACACCGAAGGCGAGGGCGGGCTGCCCGCTGTGTTGCGCGCGCATGCGGCACGGGCTCGCAACAGAGCTGTCAGGCTCTGCGTCGGCAGCCAAGTCTGGTGCACGAGCGGGGGCGGGGCCGGCGCCGGCGCCGGTTCGAGCGCGAGCTGCGCTGAGCGGTCGCCGTCGTCGGGTCGACTGCTTTGGTACTTGTGGTGCGCGGCCAGCTGCGCCTCGCGCACGGGCAGGACGACCTCCATG